>PVLD010034970.1:0-12195 GCA_004027595.1 Dinomys branickii | reverse complement strand
AATACTGGCGAACTGAAAACTTGAATGAAGGATAGAAAATATTTCTCAACTATCTCAGTCATAACGTAAGATAAGTTGTGCTACTGGCTGTTTCAAGATTGTTCTTGAAGTAAATTCTGCTGATCCAATTTTTGGTGGATCAAAATTAAAACAGAACTAGGTCATTTTTATTGTGTGCATTAAATGTCCTACATATGCAATTTATAGTGGTCTCAATTTCCTCAACTCTAAACCAAGGCAGATGGATCAAGCAGTCTGCATTAGAATCAACTGGAGAATGTCTAAAATATATACATGTGTACAAACTCTACTGAAGACAGGTGTGGTGGGGATCAGAAATCTATACAAAAATTGTCAGATGATTATGAAACACATCCAATTTTGGTAACATTTGACTTCAAGGGTCTCTCTCATGTACTTTTTTGGTTCAAAGTTCTAAAAGGTTATAATTAAATAAATTATTATATGATAATTTTATGTTTAAAAATCTGTTTTTATTACACATTAAAATATACTCCATTACTTTAAATACTGTCACTTAATGCATTTCCAAGCCAATAAGCTGATTTGTAGCCATATCTGTGGAGCACAGGTAAAGGACAGCACTGGATAGGTTCCATACAGTGTACAGAAAAGGAAAGCATATCTGTGGAGCACAGGTAAAGGACAGCACTGGATAGCTTCCATACAGTGTACAGAAAAGAAAAGCATGCATAGATTGTTTGATCAATTCTGGATTGAGTAGGCACACTCTAGTATAACTGCTGAATGTGGCAAACTCTGATTTCCTCGCTCTCCTTTACGCAAGCTCATTAGTCATTTTTATCAATTTGAAACCAATGTTCTCATCTTCCATGAGAATAAGGCTGGTATGGGTAGAATTCTCCCTCCTGGAATTCATATGCTGTGGTATCAACAACCAGTACCTCAGAATGAGAGATAACTTTCTACAGACAGTGTTTTGGAGATTAAGATTTTGGTGTTGCTGTTTTCAGAGAGCTAATCTGTCAAAATCATGAAGTGATTAGAAGGAGACCTCATCCAATATGACTAATATCTGATAATAAAAGGACAGAGAGCAGTACACAGGGACAACTCCAAATGAACATGAGGCAGCCAGAGAGAGAAGCCTGGTACAGATATTTTCCTCACAGTTCTTAGATGGGACCAACTATACCAATGCGATGAATTCATATTTCCAGCATGCACAGCTGAGAGACTGTAAGTTTCCACTATTTCAGCTTGGCAGCTTGGAATACTTTGCTATTGCAGCCTCAGAGATTAATGAAAAAAGTGATGAGAAAAGTAAGAAAATATTACTTTTTGCAAAAATATATTTTAAAAAATTACTATTCTTCTTTTACTGCTTGAATGTAGACCACATCATGTTCAGTTCATTTGACACTCTTTTAGTAGTTCCTTAATTGTTCTTTTGTAATAGGTGCTCCAGACATTTTTATAGAAATGCGTTTAAACTGCAAGTAACCATAAATATTGTTTTCATAATTATTTCATTTATATACTTGTGAGTGTTGTGCCCTTCAAGTGGGAAGTTTCTGTTAAAATACTTGCAGTCTTTCAGGATCTTTAATGCTTTCAAATAGTAATGGAAGTGTAAGCATTGGGAAATAAATACACAATAGCTTCTTGAGAAACTTTCCAATGTGAATTTGGGAGCTTCTGGGTAAAAAAGTGCATTCTCGTTCTTGGAACTCTACAAAGTCAACAGGAAGTGAGTAAGGAGATTTACATCCTCAAAGACAAAGGGTTTGGCAGCTGAGAAAAAGGCAGGACAGTTTTGGAAGGCAGAAAGCAGTTAGATAGAGGAGTGGGAAATAGTTCAGTCAGAAGAAAGTTGAAACTTAGGTTGGGAGAGGGAGCAAATCAGAAGCAGGCTATTTTCTGCAGTAGAAGTTCAAATCTCTCAGAAGATAGAGGCACCAGGAGAGTAGGGTAAAAAGTACAGTTAGTGTATGGGAAACAGGTAAAATCTGGTAAGGTATAGGAATGCTTTTGATTTCTGCAGATATTCAATTTTTATAAATTTGAAAATAACTTGCTAGTTGCTTCCCCAAACCCGGAGAAAAGGTTTATCATTTGGGTAAATTGATCCAGGGATGCTCGCTGTGAGCATTAATTGAGATCATCTACTTAACTGGATTAACAAATGCCTAATAGATGAGTAAACCACACTTCTGCTTGTATCTGTCAAACGTTCCTAGAGATGGTTGGTGTGGAGGCTCCCAGACTGCACGGGAAGAGGGAGACACACCAGAATTGTGGGCAGCCCATCTAATAGGCTTCATGCTAAATGAAATGAAAGGGGAGGTAGCCTTCCTTTGAAAAGCTCCATCTTGCTTACATGAGGCATTTTTGCTTTCGCCTTTGCTAATAGACCTCAGATTAGTTTCTTCAGCCTTTCAGTGTAGACTTCTACCAGCCACTCTCCAAATAGCTATCGGGCCTTCAGTTTAGGACTTGCGTTGCATCAGTGATCCTTCTTGTTCTGTGGCTTCCTGCTTCTTGGACTGAATCATTATAAAATTAGCATAATTGAGAACAAATTGACTCTGTGATTGCAACATGCTTCTCCCAGAGGGTCCCAAGAAACTTCATAGCCAAATTTACATCTGTAGCACCACAAGAGTGAAGTTATTTTCCCTGGGAGAATGGTCCATAGCAAGAGAAAATATCTCTGGGTGTGTGTGTATGTGTGTGTGTGTGTGTTGCACATGCTCAGAGGCATTCATAAAGAGACCAAGAAGTGTTGTTATTGTCATAGAGAGGGCATCATGGCCAGAGGAAGATAAAGAGGATGTCATTACATGCTGGTAATTCCATAAAATTTTTGCAAGTTTATGGAAGAAGAAAAAAATATATAATATCCATAAGAGCCACTACACACACTGCATCTCTACTCCTTTGGCAGAGTGGACAGTCTCTCACCTTTGCAAGATTACGGGTGTAGAAACACATGAAAATCTCTACAGCCCTTTGAGGGACAGAAATTTTCAGGAAATTATTAGAAAATGAACTGCAGATATTCCCAGTGTCCTCATATCTGAATATTTCCATAGGCTATCAGTTCTCTTTTTACAAAAACATTTTTATCTACAGTTGAGCACAGTCATTCTAACAAAGAAGACTTCCTTAGAAAGCATGTACAAAGCTAGGCAAAGTATGTATTTTTTATTTTAAAGAAAATAGTACATACAAAAACAACAATACTAACATACAAAACAAAGAAAGGACATTAAGAATGATATGGGGTTACAAACCAAATGATAGAGATTAACAGTGATTGTTATAGTATGTATTGTTATCTTTAATGAAGTTGCTCAGATTACCAGATGTAATTATAGAACATTGATCAAATCATTAAAGAGAATAAGAAAATAACAATTTAAAGGAACATTAGAGATAATACATAATTTCACCAGACAGGATTGTAGGAATTCCCCAATGGTTGTTATACTACAAATTGTCTCCACATAAATTGCTCCAGTTACCAGATATAAGCATGCAAAATTGGTCAAAATATAGAAAAAACCTTTTAATCATTAACTGTTTCCTTCAGTAAACCATCAGACATCAGCAGTACAGTTATGCCATATATATATATATATATATATATATATATATATATAAAATGCCTTAGTACCTTCTTTTTCTTCTTTCCTCATTCCAGTTGTTCCTTCTTTTGAGCAATTTCTTTCCCTGTCCTATTATCCATTGTACATTTTGTGTTTTACTTACTCTTTCATGTTCTTACACACCAGGGGGACAATATTATGTTTATACATGTGGGTCCGATTTGTTTCACTTATGAGTATGGTCCCTATTTGCATCATTTACCTATAAAAGCCTAGAGTATAGCTTTTTTATTGCTGAGTAATACTCCATTGTATAAAAATACATCTTTTTCATCCATTCCTCTGTTGATGGGCATTTGTATTGTTTCCAGGATTTAGCTATGACAAATCTAGAACATATAAAGAATTTTTAAAAATCAGGCCATCAAAATTCAAATGCCCAATCCAAAATGGGCATCTGAGATGAATATGCATTTCTCAGATGAAGAAATACTAATAATGAATAAATATATCAAAAAATGTTCAACAGCATTAGTCATTCAAGAAATGCAAATTAAAATGACACTGAGATTTCATCTCACCCCGCAAAGAATGGTTATCATTAAGAAATCAACCAACGAGAAATGCTGAAGAGGCTGTGGGGAAAAAAAGAACACTTCTCCACTGCTGGTGGGAGTGTTGATTGGTGAAACCACTGTGGAAATCAGTGTGGAGATTCCTCACAAAACTAGGATTAGAAGTCCCACTTAACCCGCTATTCCCCTACTGGGTATTTTTCCAGAAGAATTAAAAATGCCATACCACAGCGATATATGTGCACCCATGTTTATAGAAGTGTACATTATGAATTATTAAATAGATAACATTGTTAGCAAATAGAACTCTGTATTGTTTGGTAGTTAACATGCACACATATTATTTATTATTTTTGAGGAACATGTGAGTATCCTCCTAATGTGAGCAATATTTCATGATGTTTTCACTAAGACTGGTTAAACAACTTTAATGATTCGCATCCTTTTTCCTCCAGCACTTGGTTTAAATTCATTCAGGAGAGTTGAAATTGCTGCTCTTTGATTTTTCTCAAAATAATGAACAGCTTACAAAATATCTCAGCCAGCTTGTTTGTTTTACTTTCTTTTGTATTATTGGAGTTTGTTTCATAGTCTCCGTAGTGAACACATGAGGGCATGGTGCAGACAAATTATTTTAGTTGCCTTCTTATTAAGTAAGGTGTTCCATTTGGAGGTAGGTAAAAGAAGAGAAAAATGTTCGTTATTGAGATTATTCAATCTTGCTATAATTTAATTATTTTACATGCATTAAGCTTTTTAAAAAATACTTTCATTTTTAAGAAAATAAACTCTTTTGCCTTTTAATATGATCCAATCAGTCTCATGGTCCTTTCTACGTCTTTCCAGTACATAGTGAATGTCTTGGAATGGCCATGGAGCTTGGACCTCTGATGTGTACTTACCTGATATAATACCCTTCAGCTAACTAAGTCTTCTCAGCTTTAGTTAAGCTTGCTCACATGGTGTGGCTCGACCATCTGAGAAAACGATAGGGTATTCCTTGTGGAAATATTTCCACCATCCTATAAAGCACAGTAGTCTGAGTTCATTCTTCTGCTGTGTACTTTTCTACCTGGGTTAAAACTGTGTTCAAAACAGTTAGATAGGATCAATGAAGAGGTTTGTATTTTACTGACACAGTTAATTTATTTTAAAATAAGGGAAAAAAATATAAGATCAGTAGTATAGAATCTTTGAGAAATACTTGTTAAATAGTTAAACTCAGGTAAGAAATTTTTCTTCCCTTAGTTTAAATTCCAAAGATAAATATGTGAAATTAATTAGTAAAATACTTGCCATTGCTTCAGGAAGACCTGATTTTGGTTCAGTGTGGAAACATTTGTCCTTAAATAGAATGCATCAAAAATGTGTCTCATAGGTCACATTTATGCTGTGATATTTTCTGGCCTTACCTGTGCATCTGTATCAGTGAGATTTCCCATGACAAGGATGAAATATCCGACACCCATAACTTACAGTTTGGTTCACAGTTTTAGAGGCTTCCCTTCCAGGTCCACTGGTTGTAAGGCCTGGTCATCCCGGCAGGAGGCTGTGATGTGACAAAGCTGCTTAGTTCATCGAGGCCAGAAAACAGGCCAGAGCAACAGCGGAAGAGAGGAAGGGGTGTGGGGCCAGATACAGACTCCTAGCTCACGTCTCTCTGACTGAAACAAACAAACTGAGAAGTGTGCTGTACTCATCTGGTGGGTGGATGCAAGCCAGTCAAGTTGGTAGTTAACCATAGCCATTACAATATACAATATAAATAATGCCCTTGAAGATCTGAGTAATACGAGAGATAGAGTTCTCAGACAAGCAGAAACTATATACAGTTTAATACAATTCCAAAATACCTCTCAGCGTAACAAATTACTCCCTGTCATGACAAGAGCTTATTATTGAAAGCTCTTTCATTTACACTTATAAATGAAGGTTGTTCTACTGTTTAAAAATCATAATCAGAATAACAGGTTGAGGGCTTTTGACATCAGCTTTCTGTGGTACTCACCCCTGTCCTTAGTCCATGCCGTAAGAGAATATATTGATTTATAGATGATTATAAGCATATGCCCATAATCCCAATATTCCGGGAGGATGAGACTGGAAGTTCACAAATTGGAGTCCAATTTGGGAAACTTAGTGATGTAGTGAAGCCACCTCTCATAAATGTATAAGTAAATTCTAGGGCTGTAGCTCAGTGTGAGGGTTCTGGGTCTAATCCCAAGAGAGAAAGTGAGGGGAGGAGAGAAAGCAAGTAGGGGGGAGAAGGAGGGAGGGCAGAAATGAGGGGGTAAGAACACACATGACTATTGACTTTGTTTTGATCAAGCTATTTTACATTCTTTTTATATTTCTACTTTGTAAGAAAATGGAATTTTCTTCTCTCCTCTTTGCTTTAACATTTATTCCCAACTTTATGCTTTCCAATTTTTGCCTTTTGTGTGTGCATTTTGATATTTGTAGTTGGGTCCTATGACATGAATTGTCCTTTGTGCCATTATCTACTGATTGTGTCTTCATGTTGATTCAGTAAGTACATAGAATTGTGGGTCTAGGCATGTGCCCTTTATTGAATGCCCAGTGACTGACTTGATTACATTTTGCTTTCTCTTTCTCATGCCACTTCAGCACCCTGCTAAATTTCCAAATCAGATGTATATTTCATGTTGCTCTTCATTAAATTTCAGAGGTGGGTGAATAACTGTTGCTGCTATTTTTCACTTACCAATTCTGTTATACATTGATTTATTTTTATAATTCCATACAATGCTTACACACCTTGGTAAGCAAATTCCAGTTTAATTAGAAGATCATTAGTATAATTTGTTGCATCTTGCTCAGATTTGATCGTAGTCTTCTACACAAGAACTAAAGTTGCTCTTATGTAACAGCATGCCAATTTTTAACTATTGTACCATTCCTTCCTTTATTTACTCAACAAGCATTTATTGAATGCTATATTGGCTATATACTGTCATTGTGGCTGAATATCCAATTCTGAAACTAACAACTGAAAAATTTCTGTTCTCATGGAATTTGTCTCCTAGTAGAAGTAACAATTAATGTGCTAAAGAAATAAGTCTATACAGTATTAGGTAAGTATGAAAGACATCACTGGGGAAGAGGTATTTGAAATGTGGGAGAAGACAAACATTTTACATTGTTACTAATTTAAAAATTTGAAAGATTAGCTTACATATAATCATGAATTCTATAAATTATTAAGACAGAACAAATCAAACATCATATACTTTTACCTTCAGAGTGAGGTTATTGTATCTGCTGTTTTAATCCATTTTCCTTCCTGTAAGTTTTTCCCTTTCTTTCTCCTCTTCCTATCACTTCCTGAAAATGAATTTGTATAGTTCTTCCTTGAGAACTAACACCCAAAATTAAATTATGACCAGGAATGAACTGTATCCTCTGTTGTTCAAATCTATCTGAGCTACTAATTCCTGATGGCTCGGACTATGATCTTGTTTGAAATAGAGTGTTCATATCAACAGCTGAGATAAAACAGAGACATTATTTTAGCCTTCAGTCCAACACAAATAGTGTTCTTTTAAGAAAAGAAAATGCGATGCCAAAATCTGCAATGAGAATGCCATGGAGACACTAAGAAAACTATCTTCAAATTAAGGTAAAAGGAATGGTACTGAACCTTAGAATTTCACAGCCTTCAGAAGGAATCGGTGCCAATAATACCATGATTTCATAGTTCTAGTCTTCAGAATTATAGTTAATCACTTACACTGTATCAGTTTTCTAATTTCTCATAGTTTTTTTATCATGGGCAAAGCAAACTAATGCAGATTTTAGTGCCGAAAGCAGGCTATTTCTGTAAAAAATATTTAAAAATAAAGAAATGCATTAGGGATTGGACAGTGGATGCATGAAGAAAAAGTGTGGGGTGAATGATAGAAAAGCACTAGATTGCCTAGAAAAAAGTGTTGGTATTGTTGATAGAAATGGCAGGAAACCTGGTGATAATTATAAAGTAGCAGAAGAGTTGGCTGACTTGTGTTCTCTAGAATGGAAGAACTTGAGAGAGGTGAACTTGTATATTCAGTGGAGCATATTTCTAATAAAAGTTTTAGCTACAAGTCACATTTCTTTTTACTTCTTTTGATAAAATGCAGGGCAGGAAGAGAGATGCATGAAAGATTTTGAGTACAAAGTTTGGGTAGAGATTGCAGCATGGCCTGTCTTACATTTTAAAAGATCACTTTGATTGCTGTGTGGATAAAAGACTAACTATGTTGGCGTTGGAAAAGAGCAATCAGAAGCGCAGGAAGAGTGATTTAGAAGAGAATAATGAGGACTTCAGGGTGGTCATAGTAGATATGATGAAAGGTAATAGCATGGGGCATCTGTCCAAAGAGCTAATGTAGTTGGCCACTATATTGGATATAAGTTGAAAAAGGGAGAAGACAATGGTAAGTGTTAGGTTAGGCTAAATTTAAATAATGTAGTGGCATTTATGACATTGAAAATTTACCAAGAAGCAAATTTTAGGAAGGTGGTAATACTTTCAGCATAAGAAATTCTAGATGTCTATAAAATACACAAGTACAAATATTAAGCAAAAATTTGATTGTATGCAAATAGGCTTTACATGAAAATATCATGCTGGAAACTTTAAAGCCATAGGTCTGCTTGGTGGGAGGATGACCTGTATACAAGCAGTGAATATAGCTAGTGAAGAGGGGTCTTTCGATGAAACTCAGCTGTAGTCTGATATTAAGAGGTTGCAAAGAAGGTGAGAATCCAGCAGGGAAACTTTATAAATGAAAAATAATGAACAAAGAGATCCAGCAGAGAGTGTAACTCTGCAGAGTGAGAGATGTGCCTTAAGAGGAAAGGAACATCTCAGAAGCTTTGTACTGCATGTCGATGGCAGGTTTGGCCAGGTGGATGGAGGTCACTGCTGATCATACAAGAGTAGTGCTTGGTGGTTTACTGAGTGGCTACGGCCTGAAACATCTTTATAAGTAAATAGCAAACTCTTCCTCTTCCAGTCACATGGGAGCAGCAAGTCATAAAATCACTTTCCCATACTAATGTTTTGAATTTTGGATAACATGTGCAAAATAATTGTTTTTAGAATGAATAACGAACAGTGTGGAGCTCTGATTTTTGAAGGTAATAAAACATTGCGGTCCGTCTTGCAACAAATTCTACTTTGTTCCCAGAAGGGTCTTAGTGTCTTCAGATAGAAAACAATAATCCGGGCAGCTTATGAGTGTTTTACTGAGAAAAAGGTCTGTGTTGAGAGAAAAGAGATCTGAGTTTAAAGGGAAAGAGAGTGTGGGAAAGCTGGAATGAGTGCAGCTGAATGCTAAGTGGCGGGAAATGTGCATAAAACAGTTGCAGTAGTCTGACTAGCGGTCCTTTTGAGACCTGCCAAATAACACAAAACACATGTGCAGAATGGAGTACATGAGGCTCGGCGAACAATAATAATTAGGAAAGAAACACTACCAGGGGATGTGAAATAAAAACTAAATCATATGCACATTTTGGGAAGTAGACTTATAAGCAAAAGAAGTGGTGTAATCTTGAATGCCTCAGGAAATCATTAGCGATTCCAGGAAGGCCACTGTGTAACTGCAGGGGTAAACCAGTTTTAGAATAAAAGTTCTCTAAAAATAACTTAACTGAGTTTAAAAGTAAGACTTAAGTGGTAGGCTAGAGCAAATCTATAAGTAACTACCAAACCAAACTACATTCTTTGAAGGTGAATAAAGAAGTAAAAGACTGTTCAATATAATATTCAAAATGACCAGCCTTGAAGACAGTTATCACTTGTAAATGGGGCCAGAGCATCTTTGGTAACCTTGAAAAATTGTCAGTCTATATAAAAGACCAGTGACAGAGATGATGTACTAAAGAAACCTTTTTTGAGTTTTTGTAAATATATTCACACAATGCTAATTAAAACATGGAATATACAGAAGACAGAAATGGAGTGTTACAAAAAGATTCTAAAGATAAAATATTGATAAGCAAAATGTTACTAGATGGGCTAATGAGCTTATTTAATCTGTATCATGCTAAAAGAACTCAGCACCCAGGGAAATCTAGGGAGCACAGCTCAGCACAGAGAAAACTCGATAAAGAATAAACTCAGCAGAAATGTGGATGGAGGGTGGCAGTTATAATGATAATACTATGAAAACATAAAATACATACCGGGAACAAAATAGGGGACACCCAAAAAAGACCCAAGTTCTGGTTATTAAAAGTGTAAACAAAATTGACAGACTTTCAGCTGGACCTTTTAACAACAACAGCAACAGCAACAACACCACCTAAAATAAGGAAATCAGCAACAAAAGAGGAGCCATTATAACTTCATGTCACAAGTAAAACAATCATTAGGGAGTGTGGATAACTATGTGTCAAAAAATCTCTAGTTCTGAAGAAATAAATCCCTAGATACAGAGAGTGAACCAGTGTTGGATTATGAAGAAATGCAATGAGAAACCACTTCGAAGCTGTCAATACGTTATACAACAACCATTGATAATTTTCTACCACTTTGTCTGTAACTCTGTATTGTTTGTATTGTTCTTTTGCTATTTTGTAAGTGGATGTCTGTCTGTTAATGTACTTTCCATCTTTGCAAAATTTGAACAGATCACTAATGAGTATGAGTAGTGAAGCAATAATCAATAATTCCACAACAGAGAAAAGCCCCAAACTACATAATGTCATAAGTGACTCCTACCACGCACTGAGAGAAGAACTAATGACAATCTTTCTCAGAATCTTCCAATATTTTTTTTTAATTGTGGTTTTGTGACACAGGATTGTGCCATGTAGTTCAAGGTGGCTTTGAACTCACTGTGTAATACAGGCTGGCCTCAAACTTGTAGCAATCCTCCTGCTTCAGCTTCCCAAGTGCTGGGATTACACGTGTGTATAACCACACCAAACTCTTCCAAAAAATTTAAAAGGAAGAAAACTAATGAATTCACTTTATGAATCCAATATTTTTCATACTACTATCTGACACCAAAGTCAAACAAAGACATGGCAGGAAGAGATTCCTGGTAAATACAGATGCAAAAATCTTCAAAAAAATCTTAATAAATCTAGTGAAGAGCACATTAAAAAATCATACATTATGATCTAGTGTGATTTACCCCTGTGAGGCAACATAATCAATATGAATAATTGTGAAACAGCATGTTAACAGATGGAAGAATAAAAATGATGTGACCATCAATAAATTCAGCAAAGTGTGAAAAAAAACAACACCCTTTCATTATCAAGACGTGCAGTGATCTAGATGGCGTGCAACTCAACCTAGCAGTGGGCATGTTCAGTGGTGAAAAACTGAAATCTTTTTTGTTTTAATCAGAAATAAGACAAAGGTGTGCACCCTTCTTCTCCTTCTTCTTTTCCTGCTACTCTTTCTCCTCCTCCTCCTCTCCCTCCTCCTTCTTCTTCAGTTTGCTGAGACAGGGTTTTGGTGCGTACTTCAGACTTTCCTGAAACTCCCTATGTAGTCCAAGCTGACATGAACTTGTGGCAATCTTTCTGCCTCAGCTTCCCCTCTAGAGTGCTGGGATTAGAGGTTTGCAGGCCATGCCTGGTTCACTTTTATATACTAACAATAAACCTTCTAAAAAGGAATTTAAGAAATCTGCCCCATTTTGAATTGCCTCAAAAAGAATAAAATACTCAGGAATGAATTTAACCAAGAAGGGAAAAGACTTGTACAGTGAAACCTATAAAATGTTGACAGAAGAGTAAAGGAGAAAAATAACTGGAAATATATCTTGTGGATTGCAAGACTTAATATTATCAAGAGTCAATAGTAGGATCCGGGGAAGATGGCGACCAGGTGAGCAGCAAGGGAGCGAACCTCCTTAATAAACACCACCAGCTCGAGACAGACTTGGTGAGCGTGAATGCCGGGACCTCGGCTGGGAAGTTTAAACTGGGCGTATTTCTCTGAGATGCCGGGGGAGATGTGGTAGGGCGGACCAGGCTGCCGGGGCGAGACGTGGGAAAGCCCC
>PVLD010034969.1:0-12197 GCA_004027595.1 Dinomys branickii | reverse complement strand
ACTAGTAGCTACCTCCTACTTTAACTAGTAGCTACCTCCTACTTTGACTAGTAGCTACCTCCTACTTTGACTAGTAGCTACCTCCTACTTTAACCTAGTAGCTACCTCCTACTTTAACTAGTAGCTACCTCCTACTTTAACTAGTAGCTACCTCCTACTTTGACTAGTAGCTATCTCCTACTTTGACTAGTAGCTACCTCCTACTTTAACTAGTAGCTACCTCCTACTTTAACCTAGTAGCTACCTCCTACTTTAACTAGTAGCTACCCCCTACTTTGACTAGTAGCTACCTCCTACTTTAACTAGTAGCTACCTCCTACTTTAACCTAGTAGCTACCTCCTACTTTGACCAGCCACCCTTTGCTCTTTCCCCTTAGGGCTTTTGCTCCTTCTTAAGCAGTGACGAAGAGACGGAGAAACCAAGGAGAGGTTTTAGTACTTCCATAGGCCTGAGAAAACAAAGATAGAATTCAGGGATCATGAAGAAGGAGTGACCCTTACAAATGTCCAAGCAGTTGCTTGAGACACCCAAGAATATTACCCTAGGATTAACGGTGAACTGAGAATAGGCCAGGCCTTGTGCACACTAAACTGACACTTCTCATCATCTGCAGTCCTGATTTTGTGAAACCCATTCGAGCCACATGCCTGGAGTAGAAATACCCTCACTCTGGGGGAGTGTAACCTCATGCGGTGCCTCAAGTTATTGCTATGATTTTTCTGATACCTTTTCTATCATACAAAGAAAAAAATTAAGCAAACAGAAAAACAACAGTTAACTCAAATCAAGAGAAAGTAGAGAGTAGAAACAAAGCCACAGGATATTCAGATTTTGGTTTATCAAGCATGAACATTAAAGAAATTATAGTTAAGGTTTTTTTAACAGTTAAGTAAGCAGGATTTTTTTAAAAAGTAGGAAAAATTATAAATCAGAATCTTGTGAAGATTCTTATGAAGACTGTCATTAGGACTCTGAAATAAAAAAAAAACAAAATACACAATTACAAATACTAACTAAAAGAAAGAGCAGTGGTAACAAGTAGTGATATTGGTGATTGATGCATGTGTATGCGTGTGCTTGTGCGTGTGCATGTGTGTTTGTCCTCTTCAATGGTTTTCTGTATAAAGTGATAGAGTAGTGATAATCAGACTCTAGAGAAGTAAAGTGGTGATAATCAGACAGTGATATTTGTCCTCTGTTTAAGAAATCTTTGCTTGCTCCAAGGTTACGAAGATGTTCTGTTACCTTCCATTAACTTGTTTTAACTTTTATATGTAAGTCCTCAATCTCCTTAGAGTTGATTAATATGAATGGTGTGAAGTAAGAAGTGAAGATTCATCTTCATATTTATGGGCAATCAATTGTCCTGAAACAATTTACTTAAAATTCTTTTAATTTTTTATTTCAGTACCATCTGTTATTAATTAAGCACCTCTGCATATAAATGTCTATTTTTGAGTTCTTTATTCTGCTCCTTTTCGCTACTGGAATACCCATGCCCCAGTATGACCATAGTTCTATATAACCTGTGTTACATAGTCTAGCAATGTTAGTCCTTCACCTTTTCCTTCAAAGTTGTCTGGGCTATTCTTTGCCTTTTTCTATATGTCCACACAAATTTTAACTAGCTAACCAATAAATTAATTAACTAATCATTTTTTAGCAAAAAAAACCCCACCCTACCCCAAGCCCCAAACTCAAATCAACAAAATCTGCTACAATTTAAATTGTTTTTAAACCTACAGATTCATTTGTAAATGATTTACAGTACTGAGCATTGTGATCCAAACATGGTATACCTCCACTTATTTAGGTCTTGTTAATATTTTTTCAGTTAAGTTTTGTAACTTTCCATGTGAAGGTTTTATGCATCTTTAATTTCATATATCACTAGGTATTTGATAACATTGATGCTATTGTAAATGCCAATTTATCATTGTCATTGTATATATATATATATATATATATACACTTGATCTTTGTATTTTTACTTTACATTTAACACTAGTAAATTTACTTACTAATTCTCACGGACCAACTTTAGATTCTTCTAGAATTTCTATGGATATAATTGCTGGAAGGAATAAAGACAATTTTATTTCTGTCAGGCTTTGTCTTTTTTGTTCTGATACATGTCATTAGACTCACAGACTTAAGATAGATGTGTATATACTTCTGTTGAATTCATATTTTTGTTTTTATGAAGCATACCTTACTTTCAGTTGTATTTTCTGCTTTCGGATACTATTCTCAGTTTCTGAGCGATTGGCTAGTTTACATTCCACCTGGAGCAAGATCAGGGGATATTTATTGCTCGGTGCCTAGCTGCTTTCATTCAACATAATAGTTGCCAGCTTTGTGCAGAAAATTATTAATTTTGTTGATGTAATACCATTTATTTTGCTCTTATTCTGTGTACTCTTGAAGTTTGATCCAAAAAAATTGTTCCTTGTCCCAATGTCCTGAGGAATTTTCTCTATGTTTTCTTCCAGTACTTTCAAAGAGTTTATTAGTATTACATTCCAAACTTTAACCTATTTTGAGATATTTTGTTTTTGCTGGTGAGATATAGAAGTCTGGTTTTACACTTCTGCATGTGGATCTCCAAAGTTTCCTGGTGCAATTGATTGAGAAGGCTGTCTTTTCTCCAATGTGTGTTCTTTTTTTTTTTTTTTCCGGTACCGGGGATCGAACCCAGGACCTTGCGCTTGCCAGGCAAGCGCTTCTGCCACTGAGCTATACCCCCAGCCCCTCCAATGTGTGTTCTAAAGCTTTATTTTAAAAGAAAAAGTTGATTGGCTCTATAGACATGGATTTTTGTCTAGTTTTTCTTTGCTGTTACATTTCTCTCTGTGACTGTTTTTGTGTCAGTAGCATGCTGATTTGATTACTACTACTTTATAGTATACTTAGAACTCAGGTAGTGTAATGTCTCCTTTGTTCTTTTTTACTCAGGATTGCTTTGGTTACTCTGTGAATGTGTGTGCGTGTGTGTGTGTGTGTGTGTGTGTGTGTGTGTGTGTCCTCTTCAGTTTCTTTCAGCAATGTTTTACAGTTTTCACTGTAGATATTTCACCAGTTTGGGTAAACTTATTCCTAGGTATTTTTGCAGCTATTTTAAATGATTTGTCTTTCCTGATTTCTTTTTATATGTTGGTATATTGACATATACCGACACTACTGAAATTTTTGTTGATTTTTTATCCTATAACTTTGCTGAATTTATTTATTTTGTCTAATAGTATGTGTGATATTCAGTCATATATATACAATTGCCAACTGACAACTTGACTTTGTCTTTTCCAATTTACATACCATTTATTTCTTTCTCTTCGTATTTGTTCTTCCTAGGACTTCTGGTGCTAGGCTGAATAAAACTGTGAAAGTGAGCATCCTTGCCTTGTTCCAGATATTAGACAAAAATATTTTAGCTTTTTCCATTCAGCCTGATGCTAGCTGCTGGTTTATTGTATATGACTTTCATCCTGTTGAGGTATGTTTTTCCATACCTCATTCCATGCCTAATTTGTTAAGAGTTTTTTTTATCATAAAAGTATACTGTATTTTTGAGATTCTTTTTGTGCACATATTGAGAAGATCACATGCTTTTCCCCATCATTTAATTGATGTAGTGCATCGTGCTTATTGATTTGTACATTTTGAACCATCCTTATATCCCTAAGATGAATCCTACCAATATTGGTGTGTATGTACACTTATAATTGTTAATTCCTCTGGTTTAATCCCTTTATCTTCCTTGTCTCTGCTGCTTTTGATGTAAAATCTCTTTTATCTGATATAAGTATGCTGGCTCTTGCTTTCTTTTGAATTCCGTTTTCTTGGAATGTCTTATGCTGTCTTGCTATGGTTTGGACCTAGAATATCTCCTAGAGGCTCAAATATCCAAGTCTAGGCCCTCGGCTTGGCACTATCAGATGAGACCAAAAAGTAATTAAAACTCTGCCAACTAGGAAAACCCCAGGACCAGATGGATTTGTGGTCAAGTTCTACCAGACCTTTAGAGAATTAGCACCAATACTTCTCAAACTTTTCCACATAATAGAAAGGAAAGCTATCTCAATAGGTGCTGCAAAAGCCTTTGACAAATGCCAACACCCTCTCATGATAAAACCCTGTTGGAAATAGGTATACAAGTGTCTTACCCAAAATGATAAAGTCATGTATAATAAACATATTAAATGGAGAAAAACTGAAAGAATTCCCTCTAATATCTGAAATGAGATAAGAGCATCAGCACTTACCACTCCTGTTCATTATTGTTCTGAGTTTTAGTCAAAAGAATCAGGGATGAGGAAGAAGTAAAATGGGTATGAGTAGGAAAGGAAAAGGTTAAATTATTTGTATTTTCAGATTACATGATTCTTTACACAGGTGACTCCCAAAAACATGCAATAAAAGTTTTTTTATATCTGATAAACAAATTTGCCAAAATAAAAGGATAAAAAATCAATGCACATTTTAAAAATTAATCACATTCCTATACACCAATGATGAATGCAACAAGAGCGAAATCAGGAAAATAATACCATTCATAATAGCTCCAAAAGTCGGGTGTTGTGAGGCATACCTGTAATCCCAGAACTCGAGTGTCTGAGATAGGAGGATCTCTGAGAGTTTGAGGCCAACCTGGGCTACATAATGAGTTCAAGGTCAGCCTGAATAATAGAGTGAGATTATGTCTCAAAAAAAAAAAAAAAAAACCAGCTTCAAAAACTTAAATACCTATAAAGCATCCTAACCAAGGAAGTTAAATAACCCTACAATGAAAATCACAAAACTCTGAAGAAGAAAATTCAAGAAGATACTAGAAAATGTAAAGATATCACTTTTTCTTGGCTTATCCCATTAATATTGTTTAAATGACCACAGTATGAGAAGTGATCTAAACAGTCAATGAGTCTTGTTTTTAGTTTTTGTTTTTACGGGTATTTTAATTTACTCTGTCGAGTCTTTTAACTGGAGAATTTAATCCATGTAAATACAATTGTAAAACGATGTTGTCCTGCTACAGTTATGCTGTGAATTAACTAGTAGTTATATTACAGCCCCTTTCTTTCTCTCTCTTACAATCCTCCTTTGTAGTTAAGTAACTCACTATAGTGGTGTTTTTTTAATTCCTTTTTCATTATTTTTGGCTTGTCTATTATAGGTTTTTGCTTTGCTGTTACCACAAAACTTACAAAATAAACCTTATTATTCTAAAAAGCTGATTTGAAGTTATAGCAACATAACACGATCTTAATAAATAAATCAAAGCAAGAATGAACATGTTATTAAAAATTCTACAATTTCACTCCATTTCTTCCCATTTTTTGAATTTTTGATATACAATTTTACAACTATATTTTTATACCAACATATAAACAAATCTGTTAGTTTTATAGATTAGTTTATTTATAATTAAACTATAATCTATAGTTTAATTTATTTTCTAACCCTTACATAAAAGATATAAATGGTTTATGTACCATGTTTACAGTGTTAGCTATTAAAGCATTCTGATTTGTCTGTATAGTTACTTCACTGGAAAGTTTTATACATTCTGATATTTTCTTCTCACTCATTAACTTTTTTTTTAGGTTGAAGAACTCTCTTTAGTATTTCTTTATAGGATATACTATAAAGTAGATATGTAAGAGATAATCTCATAGCTTTTCTATTTCTGGAAGTGTCTTTATCTCTTCACTTCCAAAAGGAAGGTTTTCTGGTACAATATCTTTAGTTCACAGGTTTTTCCTTAAGTTCTGAGGAAAATTTTCTGCAATTGTGTCCTAACCTGTAAGGTTTCTACTAGAAGTATGCTATCAGATGAATTGGGACACCCTTATACGTTATAGTCATACTTTGGTGTGAAACTTGTCAACTGCTTTGAAATTCATATTTGGTACTTGAAGCATTTTGACATGAACATTTTCTCCCAGACTCATTGCTTGATACTGGACAAGCAAACTACAACTTGTTGGTGTCAAGTCTGTCTTGTGACGCAGTATATTTTCCAGCCGAAACTATGGTTTGGGACTAGTTATTTCTGGTACTCATGGTGCCTCAGAAATCAACAGAGATGAATACCAAAGTACCACTGGATTTGTTTCTTTTCTCTTCCTGCCTTGAGAATCTTTAAACTTTTGGTACTTGATTATAACATTATGGGATACACACAACTGAATACACACAGCTGTGGTGTAGCTGATTATTTACCTTTGACCCTTTTTACTATTTGTTTTCTTCTTCAGATTTGGGAAGTTTTCTATAATTATCTGTATGAATAAGTTTTACTACTTTTTATAACTCTCAAATCTTTGTTTATCTCCAGTTGTCTTATTATTTACTCTTTTAATATCATCTCAAAGTTCCTATAAGTTTGTTCATTCTTCTTCAGACATTTTCTTCTCTATGTACTGTATTTTTAAATGACCTAACTTTGAGCTGTTTGAAATTCTTCTGTTTGATTTATTCTGCTAGTGATGCCTTCTAGCACGTTTTAAATTTCACTTAGTGTATTTTTTGGCTCAATAATTTGAATTTTTAAATTACTTCCATCTCTTCAAATTTCTAGGAGTGCTGAGTCTTTTCTCTGTGTTTTGTTCAACCGTACTGACTTTCCTTAAGGCATCTGCTGGGACAGGGTGAAACGTCTGTGAGCACTGTCCTAGGGACAGCTGTGGCGCCTAAAATAGGGAGAGGGCCAATGGCAATAGTTTCCTGGCTGCCAAGTCTCATGCTGAGTAGCATTATACCTGAGTCCCATGGCCAACCCACATGGGCCTGCACAGTCTGATGAGAAGACTTCAGCCTCAGGTCTACTCAAATGCTGGTTTATTGTTTAGGTATACAATGTTCCCCCAAAGTCTCATGTGTTCAAATGTAAGGGTTTTGGAAGGTGATTGGACCAGGAGGGACCACACTGCAGCAAATAATATTATATTTGATGGTATTACTGGGAGGTGGTGGAAACAGAATGGGGCCTGGTTGTAGGAAACACATCACGGGATCATGAACTTGGGGACTACATACGGCCCTCCGCCCCTTCCTCTCTGGCGGTTTCCTTCTCTCAGTACTCCCCAGCTGCCATGAGGTGAACACCCTTTCATCAGGATGCTTCTGCCTCACCACTGACTAGAAGCAACGCAGCCAAGTGATCATGGACTGAAACCTCTGACAACATCAGCCAAAATAAACATTTCCACCTTTAAATCATTTTTCCAGATATTTTATCACAATGACAAAAATGAGTGCAGTTGGCAACAAACAATAAAACATGAGTCCAACCCACCAGAATGCAGAGCCTGACATGCTGCCAGAGCAGGCTCCCTATGGTCAACCAAGTGGGCCCAGCAGTGAGCTCCTCGGTTGGCTTTCTTGTCCTGCTCCCCAGCAGGTAGAATTTTGCTCACTTTCCGCTCTCCAAGATTGAGAGATTGTGGCCTTAGTTTCTTGGCCACGTAGTTTGATGCAACTCCAGCACCTCAGTTCATAGGTACTGACCTAGCCATACTGATCATGCGACACTACCTGACACTGGGTTTCATCACACTGGACCTGGTACTGTGTCTCAAGTCTAAGACTTGGACTTAATTCTTTCTGCTTTAAGCATGTGAGGAGTGTCTCTCTACATACTTCATTGCTTAGAACTGGGAGAGGGGAGATATAGGCAATCTTCTTGTCCTCTTCAGTGTATATTTTCTTATTATTATACTAGAAGCAGGCACTCTCATCTCTCACCTGGTTTCATTAACCCTTGTGAATACTGTGTGCTGTGTCTGTGGTGAGACAACTGCTATAAAATTTTAGCCTCCATTTTCCTCTGCCTTTCCCGTGAAAGTACAAGAACATGTTAATTTAATCTCTGGTTTTAGGAACTACGATAGTGGTTAACTGCTTTGGAGGGAAGTAGTACAGAAAATTCCTAGAATTTTGATAATATCCTGTTTTTATGAAGATTGTGCTTACAAAAATATATTTATTTTCTTTAGCTCATTGAGTTCTACATATGACATATGGACTTTTATGCATGTATATTTATTATAATAAGATTTTACTTGAAAAATTAAGATAGATAACATTTTCATTTAAGTATATCAGTTAGACATGGTCACCAACTTTTCTTTAAAATATTCTCCAGTAATATAAATGAATTATTTAAATTATTACAAAGGCTTAAATGATCTAAAAATATCTTCCAGTAATAAAAAAAAAATAGAGTTTTTCTTAAGACAATGAAAGATATCCAAAACTTCATGGAAATTTTATGTCTATAAAATCCAGAAGTCCTATAAACATTCAAAATATTTCATTTAGAGACAAAATAAAGTGGAGATAAGTGTAAAAAAAGTAATAAATAAATGTTAAATATTCTGTCAAATTAAAAATAATACAACTTTTATCATTGGGTAAGAAAATAAATTTAAAAGGGAAAATATTATTAGGTTGAACTGTATAATCATACATTTTGACCTACAAAGGCAATACTCAGGGTGATGTATTTTCACATGAATATGTCTTAGACTGCTAATTAAGTAATAGAAATCACAAAATATCATTTAATGTTCACACACCAAAAGCAAAAATCTATACGAACACAGAGATTAAGAACAAGATAAAAGATGCTAGTATAGAGGGTTAGAACAAAGTAACCACAAATCTTTCTAAGCAACAAAATATTTTTAAAGCAAACAGATGACAAACACAACTTGTATCCTGTTATGGTTTGTGGCTGGACATCCCCCTAAAGCCTCATGTGGTCATAGGTGGGGCTTTTTAAGAGGGGGCTAAGTCCAGAGCCTGTGATGCTGGTATTAAGGATGTGTGATTACTAAATCAGTCCGCTGATTGGTTTGTTCTAATCTCGGTAGCCTGGATACAATATAAGAGACAGACAGGTTTGTCTTATCCCTTCCTTGTTGCTACCTTCTGCCCACCATAAACGTTTTCTCCTCTACAATGCCTGTCTTCCATGCTAGTCTACCTTGAAGCCAGCCCCCTACGCATTGAAAGCTCTACAAATAGTGAGCCAAATAAACCTTCTTCCCTCCTTTAACTTTGTCAGGTATTTTGTCTCAGCAACCAAAAATGCTAACTAAGTCATATATACATTTAAACTTAAATGCAAAAAAGAAATACACTCAGAAATACAGAATGAAATAATACCACAGACTTGAGACCAAACACATCAGTCTTATAATTAAATATGAATAGGTTGAACTCACCTTAAAATTATTTTTACATACACAGAATGATATTCTCAGAGAAATCCAATTCTATGCTATGTACTGTAGGAACACATGAAGCAAAGCCATTCAGAAAAAAAAACAACTATAATTTAACTAAAAACATGGGAACAGCTATACTAAGTAAAGGAATAAAGATCCTGATAGCAAGCAAGTGTAAAGTCAGCGACATGACAATCACTGCAGATCCTTGATTGGATCTAGATCAGAAAAGGAAAAATAAACAGCTGAAAGAGATATTTAGGATGAGTGGAGAAAATTGAATTGAATGTGGGCCGTTTATTAGATCATAAATTATATGTGGTCAATGTTACATTCTTTGAATGCGACAGCAATGTGTTGTGTTAAAAAAAAAAAACTTTTATCATAGTATCTTCACTCTACCCATACATCATAATCACTTGGAGAGTTTGTTATAACACAAACTTTGCCCCTCCATTTAGCCTCCCAGTGTCTGATTCAGGATGCGTGGTCTCCAGAATTTCATAAGCTGGACTGCATCCTGTCTGCTCAGAGTAAAGGATCTTGTGTGTGTCAAAGCGAAGGAAACCGCTCAGCCAGCAGCCACGGCCAAAGGCAGTGCTGTTGGCAGAGTGGTTATTTTTTCCTTTCACTCTCTTTTTCCTTCTTCATTATTTAAAAAATTATCACAAACTGATAATGAAAGGAATGGGGACATTTAATGATCAGATATCCTTCTGGGTCATGTCAGAGAGGCACATCTGAGCCAGAGGAGCCTAAGTGCCATTCTTCTGGGTCAAACACTGGTGCCCAGAATGAACAGACGTGTAAGCAGTGCCTTTTCACAGCTGCTGCCCAGTGTTACTGATGCTGTTTGATGGACTTCAGCACCTCCCCAAACCCTAGTCCGGTGCCTCTTGTGCTGAGGGATGAATGAATTTCACAGCAAAGCCTATAAATAGCTATGTTTGAAGAATTCGAGAAAATGGCCAAGTTCAAAATCATCTAGCCATCTTTAGGGGTCTCTGTAACGTCTGAGACCTGGGACAGCCACTTGGAAGGCAAGAGAAGAGGAGATGGCTCCAGATGAAGAGGTTACCCACTGTGCTGAGACACTAATTACCTAAAACTCACCTGCCCCCAAAACCTCAGAAGGGAAGAAGCCACAATGCCCAGGTTGGCTGGTATGCCACCTCTGGGAGCCAAAGTGAATGACCAAGCAAAGCACTATCATGAATAAAGCCAATTTTTTACAGAGAGATTTTATAACATGATTATTTTTATCATTTTCTAGGATAGGTTAGTTTTCACAAGTTAAATAGATCATGTCAGCCATACTATCTATCTTTTACATACTACTTTTGGAATACAGATCTTCAAAATGTATTCCAATTTTGCTGATATTAGAGAACTTTGCTTTTAATTATTCTTCCCTGTATTAAAGGAAAGTTCATTCATCAGAGAAGATTTAGAAAATGCTGAAAAGTAGTGAAAAGAAACTCTTCAATAATTACACCACTCTGTTATCACTGCCAATTTTTTGATGGGCCTATATTATAAGTACTAATTTTTAAGAATTAGCATCAAATTATAGACACTGGTGTTCTGTCACTTTCAAACACCTATTACAAGGTGTTTCCTACATCATTAAAGTAATGTTCCAAATATAATGACCAGACCACACTCTTATACAAAAGTGCTGTGAATTATCTAACTCCAAGCTTCTATTATTGAACACCGACTTCTTTTCAGTATGTGATATGTAAAGCTGCAGAGAACTTCCTAAACAAAAATCCTTATGCATGTTTCTGATATTTTCTTTAGAATAAAAACCTAGAAGTAAAATCACTGGCTCAAAGGGGTAAGTATTGTTTTAAGGCTTTTAATGTCGAATCTTTCTCTTCAAATCTTTTTTAATATCAAATCTTTTCAGAGTTTATATTAATTTACACATGTGCTAATAAGGATTTGATGTCAAAGCCCTAGAGATAAAGAATGTTCATCTGCCGAAGGTCCCAAATTTACACTTGATATTCAGCAACACTGGAGGCAATAGATGACTGGCTGAGCCCTTGAGAATCTTGTTTGCCAGCCATCAATCTCTTTGCATCCGGAGACTAGATACAAAGAGGCAAGGTTAACAATCAAATGTTTAAAATCAGTCTGCATAAGTTGCACTTATACAGTTTTCTCTCATCTTTTAAGTCTCTGTGTTCAATATTATACATAATTTTATTTGTTTGGGTTTTTCTTCTTGAAGTTTTAATGAGAAGGCTCATTTCTTTGCAAATTCAATTATGTTGTAAAACACAGTCATCTTTTTGAATAAATTTTTAAAATTCTATTGTTCTCAGAAAGGAATAATCATTATTGGGTTAACAGATTTTAATTCTAAAAGATCGAATTTGATTTCTTTAATATTAATTAATTATTACTAAACATATTTATTTAATTTTTGTAGAGATAAATGCATATCTGTCTGTTAAATGTAATATATGTGAAACACAGACACTTCTGTGTACGTGTGTGTGTGCATCTGCGTGTGTGTGTGGCTTTTATTTAAGGAACCATCACACTGAAGTGAAATCAGAGTCATAATGGACATATTCATTATTTCTATCTACTCTGTATACTTAGAATATTAGTCTTTAGCAAAGAATGTCTATTTTTATTTTTTATTCCTCCTTTCTCTTCACTTTGTAAAAAGACATTCAGACGTTGCATCTTTTTCAGCCTTCATACATGCTCTTCTTTTTAATAAAAAAATGCTGAGATAAATACAGTGAAATGCTATCAGGTCTCACCCATGCTGACATTGGCTTTCATCTCAGGTGCTCACAATACCCACAGCCCCAATACTGTGTATTCTGTTTCCATCAGTGTCAATGTCAGTGGATCTAGAGCTCCTGTGCATTTCTCTCCCTCTCCCTCTCTCTCTCTCTCTCTCTCTCTCTCTGTCTCTCTCTCTCTCTCTCTCTCTCTCTCTC
>PVLD010034968.1:0-12197 GCA_004027595.1 Dinomys branickii | reverse complement strand
GACTAAATTTGCATGTCTGTATATGGGTCCATACATCTACAATTCGAAGATATCAATGGATAAAGCAACAACTACTGTTGAGACCATATCACCTTGTCTATAGATTAGTTGTGATTGTACTATTTTCTATGATAATGGGTGTCTGTTTGTCAATATGTTTTTGTACTTTTATGTTTCTAAAATTAAAAAAAAAAAAAAACCTATCATTAGAGTCAAAAAATGGCCTAATAGTAGAGATCAATTAAAGACCTGCAGCTTATCAAGGAAGCTATTGTACATCTACTTCTAGTAATGCTCAATCTCCACTCTTTGTTGAAAGGAATTCCAGCTTCAACCAGGTTCTTTTCTGTTTTGGATCTCAAAGATGCTTTGTTTTTTTTATAACGCTTTGGCACCTGAAAGTTAGGAAGTCTTTGTCTTTGAAATCCACTTACAGGGCAGGGCAATTAACCAGGCCAGTCCTTTCCCAGTGATTCCAACAGCACCCTCATCTGCGTGGTCTAACCATAGCACAAGACCTGTAGGAGGGGAAGGAAGAGGCATTACCCTCTCACACTGTGTATATGATCCAGTGTCTGTGAGGATGCAGAGAACCAAGTCCAAAAGGAAACCGAATTCCTCATCCGCCCTTGTGAGGTTGTAAGGTATTCTGAGAAAAGGCCAGATCTGTCCATCGCTGTCACCTACATAGAGCTGCTCATTTCTCATGGCAAAAATGTATTAAGTGCAGAGAGAATTCAGTCCACGCTGGTCTTCCCTTTGCCCAAGCATATCAAACAGCTGTGAGCCTCCTTAGGGTGACTGAGTTTTGCAGAATTTGAATTCCATTATGTGCCCAGTTTCTCTTCTGCACCATTGGGGGAACAATGGTCAGAGGACAGTGACTATGACTAATAGAGAAGATACTCTGTTTTGACTAGTGTATCTTGTTACACTAGGATTTATTTTTTGCAATTGCTTTGTGGTTTCAATTTAATTATTTTCTGCACTAAGAATGGAATCACATTTCATTTTCACATTTGTCCTACTTTGGATCTGCCCTCTGTTAATTATCAAGAGGGCAGGAAAACTCCCAAGGCCCCATAGGTTGGCATAATCGCTCATTTATCCTGTGGCAAAGGTCTCGATCCCAGAAGACGGGCATAACCACTCATTGATCTGGTGGCAAGGGCCCTAATTGCAGGATATCTGTTATCATTTGTGCCTGGGTGTACCCCCAAAGACACTTTCAGTCGTGGGGTGGGCTTTTAGAGTTTGGTTGATTATGGTTGTCAGTGCTACACTGCCCTAGGGCGGATAGTTTGCACATGTAAGGGAGAGGAAGAGGCTACTAGCTGCCACTCCTCCCTTTTGTGCTTGTTGCTTTTGCTACCTTCCACCACCGCGAACAGGGCCAGCCAAAACCTCCACAGACCGTGGGCTAAATTAGCCTCTCTTTCCTTAATCTTGGGTGTCAGGTATTTTGTCTCAGCAATGAGAGAAAAGTAACCAAGACAGTATCCTAACTCTAGAATCTACTTCGCAAGCCCCCAGATGTTCTCAGCCTCTCATTTGCTAGTAGCTAAGCCTGAACAACAGGCCCAGGATGTCAGATGTGGAGGCGGTCCTGGAGGCCCCAAGGCCCCTGGTCATCTTGCAGGAGTCCCAGTCAGAGGCATGATGGAGGCGTGCACAGATGCAAGGCCACATTTCCCCATTCCCCATGACCCGGAATATAAAAGCCTGGGGCGTACTGGTTCTTCTATTACTTTCACAGGAGACTGGAAAGTAAGGAGGCCTGAAAAAAACATAATCTGGCTTTTCTGTAATGGCTTTGTGTGTGATCTCCCAGATACCCTAGTCCTACTCTTCAGATTCTTGAATCCACAATGAAGTGCTGTATATTTAAAGGAAACAGGTGCAACTACACATACACTGAATTGACCTAACCTCTACCAAATGTGGTAGGAGGAAAAGACAAAACCCCAACAGCAGATGGTGTTCTCAGCGCTCTTCCCTAGGTAATGCCCACTCACACTGCACACCAAAATCTATCTCCAACATGTTTCACCAATACGGTTCCAGGTCTCCTATGTTCCCCTCCTGGCTACTTGTTCTGTGGGAGAGGCCTAGCCCAAGATGAATTTCAGTCTTCTGAAATATAGGGCTTAGATCCCTATAAATATGAGGGAAGCTGAGGACTTGTTCAGCTAAGCCCCAACCCTGATGCTTTAATTACCTTTAATTATTCTGACAGTTAAAGTATGTATAGGACACTGACACCTCCTCGTCACAAGGAAAGTAAGAGTCTGCTACCATTATTATTCCAGGAGTTATATAGCCCTCCTACTTGCCCTGGAGGGATTACTTATAGAATTCCCAATACGGCATGGCTAGCCAATCTCACTGCTAACCTGGCTGAGGTGGCCTAGGATTCTAGGAGTAATTTCGAAGACCTAAAAATTTCACCTGCAGGAATGGTGCTGCACATTGTCAAATTCTGAACTGGATGCCTACCCGTCAAGGAATGTTGGTGCAGTATTAAACTACACCTGCTGTACATTAACACTTCCTAGCAGGTGAAGCCAGGACTCATGTTATCTTACATAAAGCCCAGGATTTATACGACTGTTGGAAACCACTACAAAGTGGCTCTGAACAGGATTTAATATTAACCAATTGGTTTTCCGTGCTCACGTGTGAATCTCTCTAAGGCCTAGGCTCCTTATCTGGAAATGGCAGACTCATAGTAAGTGAACCTCTGTGAGTCACTGATCCCTACCAGAACCTGTAGAGGTGGATGAAACCAGAAGGCCTTGAGGCGAGATCACAGCCAAGGACGCCTGGGTCAGATCTCAACTAGATGAAGACTGTAGCCTCAGGCATCTCATTCTTCAGTGGACTAACTTCATACCTTCCTTAGAGAAGTCCTTGAGCGGTTCTGCCCTTCCTGAGTACTCCCCTCCCTTCTTCTAATAACCAAATAAATATGGGTGACCCAGAGAAGGTTGTGGTCTTAGCCCAGAGAGAGTCTTGAGTTATGTGAGAGGGCTTTGATCCTCCTGGGGCCCTGAAATCATTCCACTGGGCTCTTTTTATTTAGCCTTTGCCATACTTACTCAGGCGATCAGCCTGCACTAAGGGATATTATTATTCCCATACATGACCAGGTCTTTCAAAATGAAAGGATGGCTTCCCGTGTGTCCACTTGGAGGGTGCCTTTGCTGGACTTTTTGGTAGCCATTCTCTTGTAATTACTTGGACTATGCATTCTCAACTTTCACTCTTGCTTTGTTACAGAATGAAAAATCACATTAAAAACTCATACGGTGTTTCATATGAAACCTCAGATGGAGACTTTCTCTTTCTACCAAGGCCCATCAGACTGCCTTCCCTGCTAAAGATTTCCACCCGCTTCCCCTCAATGATGATCCTATATTTCCTGACAGAGGCTAGGCAGAGAGAGACATGGAGACCGGGCAGGGCCTTGGTAGGTGCACAGCAAGGGACCTGAGGATTGAGACGGGTCCGAGAACAATAAACTCCCAAACAGCCAAATTAGAATTTAGTAGCGCTTTTAATAGTTGAGCCCAACGGCCCCCACTCACGGCTCTGTTTCAAGGCTGAGAAGTGAGAGCCCCGAGCCCATTGTATGCAGGGCTTATAAAGACAAAAACCACAATGAATACACAGGTGTAGCAGGGACGTTATGCCTGGGTAACTGTCCTGTTTCTGGCAGGGACGGGCAATGTTCTTTGAATTCTTTCCGAGAAAGAACAAGGAACCTTTGAACAATAATTATGTTACCGTACGTGGACTTTAGCTGTTTGAGGTGAATCAGGGGTCAAGCATGGGGTCTAGCAAGCAGCTGGGTACTTAGGCCATTACAAGGATGAGACAGCAGGGAGAAGCTCCCACAGCCCGGTGTGTCCTGTGAACACGGAGGCCCTAAAGCGGAGGCATTAAAAATATGCTCAGGGATATTTATCCTGACCAACAAAACAGTCTTGTTTTTAGGAGGTAGTGGCCCCATTTCCCCCAGTTTTTTCCTTTCTTTTTTCTGCTTCTTTTTCTCTTCTTGTCTTTCTCTTTTCCTCCTTCTTTCTCTTCTTCTCATGTTCCTACCTCTTTTCATGCTATTGGTACTTGATTGACTAGAATTAGTAAATACGTATATCGCCATACCAATGGTTACTTCTGCAGGATTAATTCGCCTGCACAGTCAGTTAAACGCTGATTAAACGCTGCTTCACCCTCCCTCAGTTCTCGGTTATACTCTTCTCACACTAGCTGCTCTGCCTCGCCTCACACCCCTCTCTCTTCTTTCATATTTCCTTTCTCCAACCTTTTAAACTTTATATCCTGTCTGTTATTCTCAAAATATAACACTAGTATTCATGTGAATGTTTTAATGCGCTATTTTCTCTGGCCTACTCTGGTATACTTCTCTGTTTGACTTCCCCGAGAGTAGCAAAGTAGTAGAGATCTTTTTAAAACTGTCTCTGTTAACTGAGGATGTATGGTTACCCTATCAATGTGTATATTTTTCTCTATCATTTTTCTTCTTGCCCCTACATATAACCTCTCAAAACTGTTTCATGCTTTCCCATTTTGGGGGCATAAAAAATCATCTGTTCCTTTCTTTTTTCCTTTTGTTATGCTGGACTTTCTTTGTTCTTTTATTTTCTTTCTTCTCCTATTGCTCAGATTATTCTTTCATCATTTCTATTTTACCTTAATGCACTATTTTTGCGGTACTGGGGATCGAACTCAGGACCCTGCGCTTGCTAGGCAAGCGCTTATTCCACTGAGCTATATCCCCAGCCCTTAATGCACTATTGAAAGAGTTTCAATCTGTTATAACAATTATGATATCATGTTTTGTTATGCAGGCATTACTGGATGCTAATATTACTGATAATTGTTCTCTGCTTGTCTTGTGTGAAGGAAATAGGCCGGGAACATCTCATTTACTGAAGCAAGATTCAAATGCAACTCTGATTTAGAGGGTAGGGAAGTAGTCTCCAGTCTTTTAGTTTAAAAGATTCAGGTGTATGAATGCTTGGCTACAGAAAGGGCTGGAGAACGAAGTTATAAATGTCATGAATACCATCACCTTAAACTTCCAAATGACAGTAACCAATGCAGTAGTGAGAATAAACAAGCCAGTTCTGATAACTGAGAGGTAATTGTGTTTGATACACTGAAGTATTATAGGAAATAAAACAATTTATTCACTTTGGATTTGGGCCAGAGGCCCCTTTTACACCAGACTAAAGAATAAAAGTATAAACATTTATTTATTAATGTCTTGCATGCCGCAATAGACTGTATAAAGAAATGAGATGCAACATCAGGAAAATGTGTATTTTTAATGTTGGGTTTGACAAAGAAGTGAAGTTACGACACTAGGATTTTTGGATCAGTTAAGATGTAATGAGGTCGGGGATATAGCTCAGCGGTACAAGTACCTACCTGGCAAACCAAGGTCCTGAGTTCAATTCCTGGTACAAAAAAAAGAAAGATGTTATGGGGAAGAGATGGCACCGCCAGAGGGTTCGTCTTCTTCTCTGCATCTGCAGAGATGAGGGTGTTCTGCCCTCACAGTCTAGGGGAGGCTCCTCAGAATGAGTCTTTTGATCCTCCTCAGGGAAGCAAGGTAAAGGGAATGAGTTTCCCAAGCACCTCAGATATGAAATTCCTACGATCTTCAGGAAAAGAGTACAGAGAGAGAATTCTCTAGGTTCTTTTCTTTATTGTGTTTTTGTTTGCTTGTTTGTTTAATCTCATGTGTCAAGTTACCATGTGTGGAGGAAGGAAGTCTTTTTCTTTCTTTTTTTTGTCGAACTCATGACCTCACCCTTACCATATTGGCACTGTGCCCTGGCCCCTGAGGAAGCATGTATTGAACCATATTCATGCTACAGAAAATAAAATGATGACAATAAATCAATAAAATAAATTAGATCTAGACCTGTCCAGAGGCTCTCCTCAACAGCCTATGGTAGGAGGGTGAAGTTTTGCTGTTTTTGTTGTTGTTGTTCTATCTCAGTCCCTTTTTGTTATGAGCTATTGGAGGGAACGTTTACAAAAATTAATCTGAAGAAATCAGAAAAAAGGGCAAGTAAAACAGAACTAGAGATCTTATCTTATGTGCAGTCTTATTGTGATAAGACTAAAATTGCATCTAAACTCTGACTAAAAGGTGAAAACTTTTATAAGGCCATTCAGCCACTATGCTGATCATTTGATTAAAAACACACATCTGCAACCAAATGTTGCTTGTGTCTTACTAATGTTCCCTTCCCTCATTACCTAGATAATGCTTAACTTACCCTGCAAGTCTGCAGTTCAGGTTTAGGGGTAAGAAGTCCCTGTTGTAAATGTCTTCACAAGATGGATCCCTTCTTTTCATGGTTCATTCTTAAAAGGTACCAGCATTGCTTGTTTACAGAATCGTCAATTCTCAGTGCTCTCACTGGCTTCTCTCTTTCATAAGAAAAGAGACTTGGTTTTTTTCTGTTTTATTTGCGGATTTAGCATAGTTGCTGGTTCTCAAAATATATAACAAATGAACAACTAAAAAGTAATGTGTGGGTTAAATTGTGGTATTTAAACACAATAGAGTACAATTCAGCTATAAAGATAAATTTAAATTATTTGTAGAAAAAGGGATATCCCTTGAGACTATAATATTAAGTGCAATAAATCAGGTACACAAGCTTCAGTATTTCATAGTATCTCTTATACGAGAAAGACAAAATATAAACTAAAACTATAAAAAGATCTTATGGTTGATACATTGTGTCAACTTGGGGAATCTGGAGGTTTAACTGAGTGACTCAGGAGGAAGCTGGGGTGCTTACTTTGTAAACATCCTGAGCCTGTGGAAGAGGAGGGCATGGAGATTGTGTGAGAGCTACACGCCCTCTGGGTGGGGGTGGGCTGTTTGCAGTGTGGGGGAAGAAAGGAGGCTGCTTGCAGCCACTCCTCCCTTTTGCTCTGGTTGTTTTTGCTGTGCTCTGCTGCCCTGAACAGTTTGTCCTCTGCCTTGTGCCACTCTGCCTCAGAACCAGCCAAGTATGGACTAAAACCTCCACAAACTGTAAGCTAAATAAACCTTTCCTTCCTTCATTTTGGGAGTTGGGTATTTTGTCTCAGCAACAAGAAAAAAGTAACCAAGACAGTAGGAAATGGGGAGGTGGACCTGTTAGAATGGGACAAAGATCAATAGTTGAAGAAAATCATACTTCATTTGTTGATATAAAAATATTTTAGATAATTAAAAGACAAATATAACTAGAGACTTTTGAAATATATAAAGAACTCTATAACTATAAACCATTATTATTTGTATGGAAAAATCTAATCATATTGTTCTGGATAGTATAATTTGCCTCTGGATATGTTTTTGATTGTGCCTAATAACTATTGAGTAGTAAAAACAGCAGAGCTCAGTGGAATCTAATATTTTCATGTATTCTAAAAGCCAATTCACTCTTTCTAACTAAATTTTTAATGTTTCAGCCTGTTATTTGTGTTCTTTTCACTGATTTAGAACACAATTTGTTTAATTTAAATTTCATAGATCTAAATTTTAATTAGGCAATGTCAAATTTCCCAACTGATTTAATAATAGTGCCATTTGTACAACTTCTGGATAATTCGTGTGACATTAAAGATTTTGAAGCTCTCTTGCTAAAAAAACTGGAGTGTTTTATTTTATTTTGTTTTCATTGAATGCTGCATCTGGTGTTTAAATGCTTTGATATCCACAACATTTCCTGAGATTAAACTGAGTTCTACTTTTTCTGCCACGCTTCTACATTAAATTTCCATCTAGCAAATTAAATGAGCTGCACATGTAAGAAATAAAAAAGAATAAAGAAAAAAAGATCATTTGGCATTACAAATGCCACAAGAATGAAGTTTCTTTCTTTATTCTATAATGCCAGGAAATAGCTCACTTATTTAACAGTAGTAAATCAACATGATACTTAACTGAGACAAATGAGAATATCCTAAAAAAAAGTTTGATTAGTTACAAGTTGAATTTATTAACTATTTTAATCTTTTACCTAAAATAAGGTTCTTAATATTATTTCCAAGGTTAAAGGCAAGAAATTGTACAAAAGTTCATTAAAACTTGATATCAAAAAATTAGAAATGACTGGATTGTGCCTATGTTTGCAAATATACTTTCTTATTTTCCTTGACAGAGGTATTTTTTAATTAGAGTATTTAAATCAAATATGAACTAATTTGGTAGAAAAGAATATTTGCTTGCCCTCTGATACATTTTTCTGAAAAAAAGAACACATAAAGTGGTTTTAAAAAAACTACCAAGTTCTACTATTTATGGAACTACAATAGTTTCTTATTTAAAATAGGTCTTAGTTTGTACAATAATGATGGCATATTTACATTTTTCAGTATAAGATCTCAAAAGATTGGAATTTTGTTGAATCTGAAGGATAAGTTATTACCATCATATTTTCATTTACTTGCATCTTTTCAGTGCTTTGTCCTTCTGCTGATATGAATTGTTTTGGAAACGGAGAAACATAAGAATGATGAGAGAAAGAAAAAGAGAGAGAGAGGAAAATGGTAAAAAATACGCAAACATTTTTCAAATGTTATCAAATTGGTAAAAATAATAATATATAGAAAATTTAAGTAAAAGTTGAGCAGAATCAATTCAAACAAAAGCATATATATAAATTAATAGTTTAAAAATTTCAGAAGGCAGTGAGAAAAAGTAATGCATTATTCACAACATAAATACTCTTCACCTAAAATTATGTGTAAGAGAAGACATTGGAATGACTTATTCAAAGTGCTGAAAAAAATTAAAATATGAACTTTTATGTTTTAAGAAATAGAACATAAACATAAAAAATGTTTCTATTTAGCAAAACTATCCTTCAAAATAAAGGCAGAATAAAGACTTGTTGGATTAAAAAAGAGAGAGAACTTATGATTAAACAGATCTGTCACAGAAGAAATGCTAAAGAAATCTTTTAGCTTAATGGCCAATATCAAAGGCAAACACAATGTTGGGATTCTTTCCATTATTATAGCCATTTATGTGCATACTGTGTCTGGTTATAATCATGGCTGTTTAGAGGAACACCAACAATTGGAATCTCTGCAATATTTTCCACCTGTACAGTATAATTTGCTCTTTGTGATGTCATCTTTAGTGTGAAAACTACATTGAAAAAAGGATACAAAAATTAACATGATCCAAACATTAATATAGATGGTAATAAATGGAGAGATTAATTAAATTAATTAAAGTGTTTATTTGGAGGCAAGATGTGAAAATTTTATAAGATGCATGTGAGTGATTTTTGGATCATGCATGTGAGTTATAGGCTGCATTTCCATTTCCTCACCAACATCTTTCGATTTGCATCATAACAATATCAATAACTGAAGGTACTGTTTCAGTTCTTATTACCCAGTGGGTACTTTCTACATTCTGCAGGGCTGGATACATTTTCACAAAGATTTAATAAGCAATGAATCCCTGATGGGTAAATAATCCCATGATGTTGACAAGCTCATGACACCTTTTCCTCAAACACATATTCTGAGCCAAGTGAAATGAGATAATCCTAATTTCTCTTCCAATGGATTCACTGTTTGTTTTATTATTTTGATCTTTGATCCATTTTTTACTATAGTTTGGTGCATCATAATAGACATGGGTCTAGTTTCAGTCTTCAGCATATGGTGAACCAGCACTATTATAAAAGAGGCTATCTCCCTTCCAGTGAACTTGTTTGACCCCTTTGTCATAGCTAAGGTGTCTGAGTGTGTTTGTGGTTGTGGCTGCATCTGCCAGTCTGTTCCATGAATCCTCAGGTCTGTTTTTTTTTTTTTTTTGTCAATACCATGTGGATTTTATAACAGTAGCTTTGTAATATAATTCAAGTCAGGGATTATAATGCCACCTGAGTTGTCTTTGTTGCCCAGAATTGTATTTGCTATTCTGGGTCTCTTCTGGTTCCAGATGATTTTCCAAGAGTGCTTTCTCTAGACCTGAGGTATACTAATGATATTTTAATTGGGGCTGTATTGAATCTGTACAACAATTTTGGGAGCATGGCCATTTTCACAATGTTGATTCTTCCTATCCATGAGCAAGAAATATCTTTCCATTTTCTGAAATTCTCTTTGATCTCCGTTTTCTAAGTACAGTGGTTTTTACTATATAGATCTTTTCCTTCTCATTAGACTGATTCCCAAGTATTTCAATTTTTTGGATGTTATTGTGAAAGGTATGATTTCCCTAATTTATGCTTTTGATTTCTGAGTGTTAACATTGTGTCAAGCTATGCTACTGAATTTGTTGATTAATTCTAAGAGTCTTCTGGTGGAGTTTTTTGGATCTTCTGTGTAGAGTATCATGTCATCTGTAAATAATAACAAAATTACTTCGTTTTTCCTATCCTTATTCCTTTTATTTCCCTATCTTACATAATTACTCTGGCTAATATTTCCAGAACTCTGTTGAATAGGAGTGGTGACAGTGGTTATCTTTCTCTTGTTCTTGATTTTAAAGTGAAAGTTTTCAGTTTTGGTCCATTTCATATGTTTGCTGTTGGTTTGACATAAATGGCTTTGATCAGACTGAGGTTCAGAGGGCTGGGGATACAGCTGAGGGGCACAAAATCCTGCCTAGCAAGCACAAGGTCCTGAGTTTGATTCCAATAACAAATAAAAGTTTTAAAAATAAATCAATTCAACAGATTGAGGTAAAGAAAATCTGTTCCTATTTTCTGTAGGGTTTTCTCATGAATGAGTGCTGGACTTTGTCAAAAGTATTTTTTGCATCTATTGACATGACCATGTGGGTTTGTCTTTGACTCTGATGATATGGTGTATTACATTAATTGATTTGCATGTATTGAACCATTCCTGCATCCCTGGTAAAATTCCACTTGATCATTGTGTAAATTCTTGATGATTTGCTAAATTCTCTTTGCTAGTATTTTATTGAGGATCTTTGCATCTATGTTACTAGGGAGGTGAGAATGTAGATCTGTTTTTTGTTTGGATCATCCTCTGGTTTTGGTATCAGCATGATATCTGCTTCCAAAAATGAGAATTGCTTTCTTTTCAATTTCACTGAAGAGTTTTAGGAGTGTTGGCATCAAATCTTCTCTAAAGTTTTTGGAGAATACAGCTTTGAATGCATTAGGACCTGGGCTTTTCATTGTTGGTAGACTTTAATGACATTTTCAATTTCATTAATTGATATTGGCTTATTCACGATTTTTATATTTCCTTGATTCAACTTTGGTAATTCATCTGTATCTAGGAATCTGTCCATTTCTTCTTCCATTTCCCAACCTATGGGAGTAAAGGTTTTCAAAGTACATATTGACGATTTTCTGAATTTGTAGAGGATCTATGGTGATTTCACCGTTTTCATTCCTTACTAAATGAATTTGAATTTTTTCTTTCCTTTTTTTTTTTTTTGATAAATTTGGCTAGGGGTATATCAATTTATTTATTCTTGCAAATAACCAACTCTTTAATTCATTAATTCTTTGTAGTGTTTTCTTTGTCTCAATTGCCTTTTTAAAAATTTTATTTTATAGAGAATAGTAAATGGAAAAAAAGAACAATGACAGCATACCAGCATCACAAACATAAGCAAACCAAAACCAGAACATTTAAAGTGATACAGGGTTTCAAGTCAAAATGCTATGAATTAACAGTTGTTGTTATATTACATATTGTTATCTTCAATTACATTGCTCAGATTATCAGACATAAGAATGTAAAATTGTTCAAGCTATTAAACAGAATAAGAAAATAATTATCAGATAAAACATTAGAGTTTCATTAAACAAGATGGTGGGAATTCATCATGGTTGTTCCTTTGCATATTGTTGCCTTCAAATCAGTTGCTCATGTTACCAGATATAAGCATGAAAAATTGGTCAGATCATAAAAATTTTAAGCATTGACTGTTCTTTTCCTTTTTTTATTGTTTTTTTTTTATTTTTTTAAAAAATAAAAGTACAAAAACATATTAACAAACAGACACCAATTAGCATAAAAAATAGTACAATCACACCTGATCTATAGACAAGGTGACATGGTCTCAACAGTGGTTATTGCTTTATCCATTGATATCTTCGAAGTGTAAATATATGAACCCATATACAGACATGCAAAATTGGTCAGACCATTAATCCTCT
>PVLD010034967.1:0-12198 GCA_004027595.1 Dinomys branickii | reverse complement strand
TTCCTCTGTTTTCCCATTTTTGGGTATCAGATTCAAACTGTGGAGCTATAAATTCCACAGACAGTTCAGCAGGCAAAGGTCTGCTGCAGAGGCTGCTCCAATGGTTACTTCTCTTTGGGAGAATGTCCCTTAAGCTGTCTGCTGAGATTTCCGCTTCTACTCCCTACCCCAAGACCTGGCCGGGGTGAATAAACAGCTCACCACCCCAGGATTCTTGCGGATAGGCCACTCAGGTGTTCCTCCCTGGGTGGAGCTCCTTCCCCCCTCACAAAACCCGTTGGGGCGCCTAAGTAGGTCTTCCCACCTGGGAGATCCCGCAGTCCTTAAAGCTGCTTTGATGTCTCTCGCTGGGCTGAGCTTCTTCCTGATTCAGGAAAAACTGGTTAGAACGCGCACTTAACTCACCCTGTGATCCTGCAGACAGGAGTGCCGTTCAGATATTTTTCCCTGGATGGAGATTTTCCCGACTCAGAAATCCCGTCGGCTGGTTGCTGTTGCTCCAGTTCGTGCAGTGCTTGCTGCGGGGGTGGGGTTCTGAGCGGGATCCCGGAGCACTGCCTGGTTTGGCGCAGTTTGTCCCAGTAGCGCGTTCTCTGTCGGGTTCAGGAGCTGAAGCCATTCTTCCCTCCGCACTCGTTCTCTCGGCTGGTCGTCTTCTTCCCGGAAGTCCTCATTTCTGTCTTCATATTGCTATATTTCATTGTTTGGGTGGTAATCCTCTGGGAGGTTCTCTCTCTGCTGCTTACCCGGTCGCCATCTTCCCGGAAGTCATAGACTTTCAACTAAGTGGTAGAAAAAGCTGGCCTTTGCAGTCAGAGCTGAATTTAAATTCCCCGCCTGCGTCTTTCTAGGTGACTGCTAAGTTACTTTCCTACCCTAAGCCCATTTCCTCCTTAGTACAGTGGAGTGTGGAAAGCCTCCCTCTTGAGATTAGAAGGGCAGGGGTTGCATGAGGTCGTTCCTCTGGGGCAGCGAGCACTGGGAGTGTGTTTGAGGTTCCCACTTAGGTTCTGCATTTTACCTATTTACCTTGAACAAATCACTTCTACTCAGAGACTGGCATTCTTCTGCCAAAGATCCTAGTTGAATACAAATCACATGGCATTGCAATCTGGAAGCACCTGACACTTTACAGTGCTCAACGAATGTTGGGGTTTTTTTCCCTTAAAAGTACTGATGCACTTCAACTACTTAGAAGTAGTTACAAAGTTAAAATCATGTTTATCCCTTGAACATACTTTCTTCTCTTTCTGTCTCAAATATACCACATCACTGTGTTACTACTTCTGTCATCAAAAGTTAACCCATACATAAGGACCTTTGGAAGCAACAGATAACATTCATTTTAGGGTTGTCGTGCTTTATTTCCATCCCTCACTCCAATTGCACGGGTCTTTATTTACCTGTCCACATCATGACCTCTGCGGATCTGTGGTCACGTCTCACTTCCCACCCCCACTGGCCAGCCTGCTCTAGATTTTGGATCTGTCTCTGTGCATGTATTATCATAGACAGCCTCGCTCACCTCCTCCCCAAGCAAGAAATGATGGCTGCCAGATTTATGCTTCTGAAACATGTCTTCCTCTTGGAAGAGATAAAGCACTTTAATGTGTACTAAGTCTCTTTATATATGTATATATCTTAGTACATTTAACCTTCCCATGACTTTCAAGGGTCAGTATCATTTCCTCCCACTTGAGCATAAGGACAGTGGGGCCTATTCATTTTTTGATTAACATTCATTGAACATCAGTCACCGGGCACTGGGAATGCACCTGCACAACAGCAGACCCAGGCCTTCTGTTTTGGATGCGACAGCATGTTACATAGGCTGAACCCAGGAGGCAGCAATGAAATCGATCGTAAACTGTTCTCATGGTGAAGGGTCTTGAGGATAGAGAAAAATGGCCCTGAAAAAGAGGCATTTTTAGGTAAGATCCCATGGCCCAAGGTGCTCATACAGGAAGGGAATGTGCAGCAAAGGTGGGGTTGAAATGTGGCTGGGCTTGGTTCACCACCTCCCCTGGCCTCTCCTGTAAATACTTGCACTGGTATCACTGTGTCTTTCTTGTGATCTGTATCACTTTCTCTCCAATAGAATATAGATCCTTGAGAACAGTGGCCTCCTCTTCCAGGCATCCAGTACATGGCCATATACATAAGTAAATGGTCATTTAGTCTTTCAGTATGTCTATTTGTATGTAATCGCCCTATCAGAGTATAGAACACAACAGTACCTAGATTCTGCACTGCGTGTTATTTCCTTAGCACACATCTGTATGGTTTTCCAAAAAAAGGCTTTCTGAGCCCCTGGGCACTTTCACTTTGTGCTCCTCTGACTCAGGTGTTTCCTGTTTTGTAGTTGGGGTGATCCAGGTCAGCGTGCAAGAGAAACAGCAGCTGCAGTCTGTCCTGCTGCAGGTGGAAGTTGGAAGCAACTTATGCACCTCGTTAAAATGCCTTGTCCACCCTAAATGCTGACTGGCTCAGGGCTCATTTTCAGCCTGCTGCCCAGACTGTCCTTAGAGATGAAAGAGGAGTCACTGCTCCGTGCCCAGCATTGGGAGGGGGCTACCAGGGTGGAAGCACATCAATGATTCAATGAGTATTTCTTCTCCTTGAAACGCAGTGGCTCCCAGGCTAGCGAGGCCGACAGACAGGCCCAGAGCCCATGCGTGTGCTCTGTCTTCTCTTCTGCCTTTCTTACACACGCTGGCTACTCACTTACCCATCTCTGATTGAAGCTCAGCAAAAGAGCAACTAGTCCCTCTTCTAAGAACAGAGTCCAAATCCAGGGATCACATCAGCTGGCAAGCGATGCCCAGCTCTGCCTGGGGAGACACTGGAAGTGGTGGGCACCGGGCAACTGCAGAGCACACCCTTCATCTGAGGCAGACAGGCGTTCTTTAGCACCGCTGCTCAGTGGCTCCAGAGCTCTTTTTTTAGTAAAAGCAAGCAAGTTGGATTTTTTGCAAGATAGTCAAGTTTTTAAAGCAATGTGTTAATCAAAAGAAAGAAATCTGCAGACAACATGGAACACAGCCTCATGCCAAGCCTCACTCACAAGCCACACTTGCAACCTTTTGTTTAGAGGCTCTGAAGCTCCTGAGAGTGTTTTCAGAATCTTTCACCAAACCATTGCTCTGCACATAGTGTCTCCTAACTCTCCTTCTCCCCTTACTTTACAGAAAGAGATGACGAGCAGAATGTGTCACTAACGCTGCGTCTCAGCCCACAGAAGAGAGAAGAGCCTCCTGGAGTCCTAAGTGGACAGTGGGTGGACTTCCTGGCTGAAGCGGCCCCTCTATCTTCTCAGGCGAGAGAGCTGGAGGCAAGCGGGGACTCCAGAGAGATCTTCCCCACTCACGCCATGTGCTCTTACCCTTCAGAGTGCTGCTAGCCTGACCTACGGGCCGAGCAGACCACAGCATGCAGAAGGACCAACCTTAACCCCTCCACCTTGGACTTGCCCACGAGGGGCTGCGGCACTTCCATGCACGTCACAGTTCTGCCTGTGACCTGCCACCTAAGCTTTACTGGAATTCAGGTTTTGAGACTGAGATGTTTATTTGTACTTTTCTACTCTTCTGTCTTGTGAGCTGGCCGGCTTTTCTCTCATTTGTTTTCTAAGTACAGAGTGAATTTTGGAACTTTGGACACACAGCAAGATTTTCTGTAACAAGCCTTCTTTCAGGTCTGTGAAGCCTCCTGCTCTGATCCTGTGGTTTAACATTGCACAGAGCCGTGGCACTGTGAGAGATCTGAAACCGGATCTGGAGCATTGTACCATTTCCCTGAGAAGCTATTTTACTGGGGACCACTCCAGGGGCTGGCTTGTCTCTGCCTCAGGCGGTTGTTCCATTCTAACTATAGGGATGAGCCTGGTTGTTAGCCAAAAGCTAACAAGTTACCAGTTTGTCCAGATCAGAATGTATTTTTTTATAATAACCATCATCCCTGTCTGTCCTGTCGATGTTCCTTCCTATTTCCCAGAAGAGAGAAGCAAAAGAAAGTTACAAATGACTAAGAGTGACCAGTAGGAGCCCTGAGCCAGGTTAGTGCAGTGTTTGTTCTTTATTAACAAGTAGGAAGTCACAGCTGTCTCTATGTAATGTTCATATTTCAGTGATAAAGCAAGAGGACAATAGATTAATTGATGTGAGCAGATTTAATATTTGGTGTGAGCAGATTAAACCCTCAGTCCTTAACTTTCTCTTCCAAACACTCCTCCTCTGTCACATGATATCACGGCGCAGAATTAATTTCTGCCCCTGCAATTGCGCCACAGAGGCGGCAGCAGAGCCAGAGCTAATCGCCCTGCACCATCCATTCCATCCATTGCTTTCTTTCAGTAGACAGAAAAGTGCCTCTGTCCTATATTCTGAATTTCGAAACCTGAGTATGGTTAATGAAATGTTGCATTCTCTGATTCATTCATAAAACTCTGTTCCTGACAGCCCAACCTGTGACCATGGGGAAATAATACTTCCAGTGACATGTTTGTTTAACACAGTACCAGTTGGTGGAGGGAAGTAGCTAAGAATGTATTATTGCATTTTAATGTAATAATGGTTAAAAGATAACTAAACAACGCTGATTTTGCTTTATTTTACATATGCTCGAGGCATTTGTGGCTGCCATGAAAGCCTAGTAATCATGAATCCTTTGTGCAAACTAAAAAAGGGTTGATTATTTGGACAGGTAGCATTCTAACCATGCAGATCAACCCTTGCTCTGTATCTCATGCAAGTTACCCATCCAACCCAGGGTTGCTACCTCTGGTCAAAAATAACACATGTTCCCTCACTAACCTTTAGAAGTCAAGATAGGCAAATATTTATTTGCAGCATCATTTTTGGCCACAAGAATATCTTCTTGTGCTAAGGATCCAGAGAAACAAGAGCCCCTCATTTCCAACCTATGCAATGCTACAGTTCCACATGGGAAGGCAGGATGCTGGTACAGAGAAATGACAGTGTGGAGCTCATCTTCTCAGAGATTCTCCGTAGCTTTGTACCCTGGAAAACCACAGATTTTTGCATTTAAGATGTTAAGTATTTTTCTTGAATTTCTGTGATGCCTAATCAAGTATGAGGTTAGACTCTGAAAATATTTGTCATTAATTCTTTAAGGTTATTTTCATTAATGGTGTGTATAAAATTTCCACTCAACTTAAAACTGCAAATATTTTAGAACTTTTTAGAACAATTTCTTCCTGGTTATATTGATAAATGCACTAATCAACTCTTCCAGTGTGAATTCTGGCAAAATGTCCATATTTTTAATTGTTGGGTGTTCCTATTATAGCAGAGCTTTATTTGGCAAATTCTGTTGAAAATCTTTCCAGGCCATTTCTAACTCTTTTGCCTGCCTTCATCTTCCATGCACCACTTACTGCGAATGGAGGGTCTAAGCTCTCCCGTTGGACCTCTCCAGCCCTCGGGGTGGAGTCTGGCAACTTACTTCTCTTTCCTTGCCCCTCGACGCTTCCTTTTTCTACTTCTTTTCAGAAATTTCCAAGTGGAAATTTCAATATTAAGAGATTACAAGAGCACCCTTAAGTGCATCAATTGTTACCATTTTGCCCCATTTTCTTTCATACTATAAATACGTATTCCTGTTGCTGAACCTTTTGAAAAGATGATGTAGTCATCAACAAACTTTAAAGTACTTCATTGTGCTTCTTCTTATTAACAAGAACACTGTCCAATCCATTTTCAGTGTCACTATCACCTCCCAGAAACTGAGCAAAAATATGGTATACTTAGTGTACAATCCATGTTCAAAATTCTCTAGTTGTCTCAAAAATATTCTTTACAATCTGTTTCTTTTAAGTCTAGGATCCAGTCAAGAATCACATACTGCATTAACTCGCCATTGTCTTTAATTTTCTTTAATGGACTGGAGTTCCCGCTTAGTGTGTGTACTTGTGTGGTGATATATGTTGTGAAGGCCTTTGATGAGTGTGTGTGTGTGTGTGTGTGTGTGTGTGTGTATGGTATGGCATATCTTTCATGACTCTGACATTAAAGAGTTCAGGCTGATTTATTTGTAGAATATCCCACAATTTGGAGTTTTTGTGTTTGTTTTACTGATTGTTTCTCATTATGAGATTCAAGTTAAACTTTTTTGGCAAGAGTACTACACTTGTTCCCTTCCTATGCTATCAGAAAACACATCATACCTAATTGTCTCTTTAGTGATCTCAAGATTGATCAGTGTGCTCAGATGTCATCTCCCTGATCCAATAATTATAGAGGTCCATAATTTATTATGAAGCTCTGAAAATCTGTACACATGCATTTTAGAGCGTATGAGTCTATACATGAGTGAATCCACTTCTTCGTATTGTGAGGTCCATGATAAAGTTTATACCCATTATAGTTAAATACACAGCAGTGACCCACATCTTACCTTTCCATTAATGAACGGAGAGGGATGCAAGAAGAAGCTCCAAGTGCAGACAGTACACAAGTATCCTGGACAAGAGAACTTACGTGGTTGAGTAGCTTTGGTCCTCCCACAGTGACTTCCCCCTCAGATCTATGGTTTAATCACAGAGAACATGTGTTCTTGTTAAGGGAAATCTTAGTTACAACAACAGATTGTGGTCCTCCAAGGACCACGGCACTTAATTATATATGAAGTATCTGTGTGGCGTTAAAACTTCATAGGGAATGGCAGAGGAGGTGGGAGCAATTCCTAATCAGGGATAAATGTCTAAAAAAGCTCCTCAGTGAAAAGATAATGCAAACTAATAGGAGAAGAGATACTAAGCTAGAGTCATTTTCTGCTTCTGAGGCTGTTAGTATTCTCTTCTCGGAGTGTCCCCTCATTCCTAGGAGTCCAGAGTCTTAGAGCCAGAATCAGTGGAAGAAACTAGTGGATTTCTTAATCCCTTCCTTCCACCTCCCAAACCACGTCACTAACACTTCCGGTGCGAACTTGTCCTCTCAGCTCACCTGCTTCAGGCCTGGGCATCCTACTGCAGGTCTAGAGAACCCGCCAAGGCTTTGCAGTGTTTGAATCCCCAGTCAGCGTGAGCCGAATAGTCTGGGAGTTTCAGCCCAACCTTTCTAGGGTCCCACCTTGAAAGGCCCAGTGACCACTGAGATAAGCGAACATACAAGAATAAGAACTCGAGTCGGACACCCGTTACGTATTTGAAGCCTCCCAGTGGTCCTTCAGCCTTCCTTCCCTTGGAGTGTTCCCCCAGCCACACCTGCTGGGAAGTCTTGCTGTCTCCTTGTTAACCATGTCTGTAGCTCAGCTAGGAAGCTCTCCCGGTGTCTACATCCACCATGAGTCTGATCAGAAACTATCCCCTACCTTCTTCAAACTTGGTTGACTTTGCAAAGTACTGACTTGCTTTTTAGGGCACCTAAAGATTTTTCTTTTCTATTTTAAATTCCACACAGAATTCTTGACTATTTTATATGCAGTCATTTAGGCTTCCCTTCCTGACTATTCCTTCTTCCTACTTTCAGCGTACCTCCTCGGATTAGATTGTTTTGCGTCTGGTGGTAGTGCTTGTTTTTAACCACCTCTTTGAGAAAACCTCAAGGAATTTAAACAGAGGTCCTCCCATCTTTTTGTGGTGATTTATGCCAGTCATCATTCTAGCCATTGGTGGACGCACACTGCTTTCTTTGGCCTCTTACCTGGTGTCCCTTTCTTACGCCATGGGTGTCAGTCACACTGTGAGAAAGAGGAACATTGTAGGAAAGATACGCCTATGTCTTCAAGCAATGGGCACAAGGCCACTAACAGGAAAGAGAGGCATCATTAGGGTAACGCTGTTGTCGTTCTTGCTCTGATCATTTTGATCTTTGAAGAAATTGATGAGTCTCCTAAAATTAGCCAAACAAGGTCTGTTTGGGAAATAAGGATCATTTTCCTGCTTTAAAATATATATATCAACAAAAAAACCTTTTATAACAGGCTATTTGCTTCTGGACAGGTTTTAATTCTGAGTAAGGATTTTCAGTGAATATATACACACACACACACACACACACACACACACACACACACACACATATATATGAATTTGTATACCATGGAGGGAAGAGTCCATTTCTAATGAAACAATGAAGCTATTTTACCAGCCTCTAGTGTTCTGATGTCAGAAGTTTTCCTGTACCATTTTTACATACTCTTGAAAAAATATTGACTATATTTTTAGTTCCATTTGTGATTAAATTAAGGATTTGAATATAAAACCAGACTAACACAAGTAAATCAATTAGTAAAGTAAAATGAAACTAAAAGATATTTATGAAATCAGTTCTTTGTGAGCTTAGAATTCAACTGTCACAAATAAAAGACATGTAACTATCGTTTGGTCTGTCTTTTTTAATGATCGATTTATTTCTTTAGTTTCTGTATTTCTTTGGTTCCTGTATTTTTGTTCTTCGTCTTCCAGTGGTCCTGAAACAGGTAAATAAAAGAAAAATCACTAATTCTACCGGAAAATTCAAAATTTACTTTAAAACATATATGCACATATTTGAATTTTAGCAGTTATTTCATCCTATTACAGATTATTCCTGTGTAGCTTCTCAGCAGATTAATACTGTACATGCTTTTTCTCTGGCAGTAAGAGTCAATATTAATTTCATAATAACCTGTTTTACAGACATAATAACACTAGATCATGAAAAGCTCTTCCATCAGAGTACATAAGCTTGAGTTTTAATCTCGTTTTACACTATCTTATTTGTGTTACCTTAGATAGTTTAATTGTTCCTTGTGTCAGATTTCTTAACAGCAAACTAAATTTATAGATTTGTAATATTTTTGGAGAATAAAGCCACGTAATATATATATAAAGTTCAATGTGCTATATAGCGGTAGCATATTGTTATATTGATAGTGTACTTAGTTATTATATAATGATTATGAATGGTTCTAGTAATAGTCACCATTACTAGTAGCAATAACAATCCTGTGTCTGATAAAGCCTGTTTCATTCAATAAAGTGAGGTTATGAGGCGATTTCTACAGAGTGAGGAATGCAGTTGCTAGAACCACATCAAAAGCACAGGGTTTCCTGTCCCTCTAGGTTACTCTGGTTGAGCTGCACATCACCAAGTGATAGAGAGACAAGCTGCAGACTGCATTTGGCCAATGAGAATGCTTAGGTGGACCTGCACAGTGTTGTGCCAGATGGATATTTTTTTAAACTAGTCGCCACTTAAAAACTGGGAAATGTAACAAATGTAAGTAAAGACGCTGGGTTTCTTTTACAAAATCTGATGTGTCCTCTGGTGGCAGAAGCTGGCTGAGAAGTGGCTGCACCACTGAGATGGTTCATACTGTCTTCAGCACCGCGGTGCCCACCCCTCCCATGGCCCCCCAGCTGGGCTTTTGGCTGTCGGTCCCCATTTGCTTTCTGACACTGGGACACTTTGTTCATGTACACTTCTTCCCCACCGTGACAGCGTCTCTCTCTGCGGCGTTGCTACACCAGGTCTGAGGAAGCCAGAATAATATTCATTTTCAGATATATCCCCACACACATTGGATATCTACTATCATGTTAATTTTTCTAGTAGTCAACACTGTATTAATGATCATGAAGGAAAAAAATCTTAAAAGACAATGACTCCAAACCAGATGCCTTCACTTCCTCTACACAAAAATTATATTCCCATAAGAAATTTATTTCCACTGGGCATGGTGGTGCATGCCTGTAATCCCAGCAGTCAGGAGGCTGAGGTAGGAGGATTGCCGCAAGTTCAAGCCAGCCTGGGCTACCTAGTGAGTCCAGGCCAGCCTGAACTACATAGTAAGACCCTATTTAAAAACAAAACAACAACAAAAAACCCACTTCCATAATGGAAATTAAGATGATCATTAAGGCTGTCTAATCTTTAAATTATCCTGCATTTTTAACTTTGAGCCCTGCTTCCAAAGTAAACTTATTTACTACATTGACCAAAATAATAAATAAATGTCACTGAAAATGGCAATTGCAATGTCATTTATAATTGTAAATATATTCTGATTTCATTGTTAAATAGACTACTGCTGAACATGCTATTTTAACTAAAACTCCTCATTGTTTTAATGTAGAATTCATCCTGTAGTTGTTTTCTTAAAGACAACCCAGCAAAAATTTTAATAGATTATAACTAAATGAGGAAATCAAATTAAATCAATTTAATTAATTAAATCAATCTAATTAAACTATTACTGTATACCAGGGGAAATGATATCATATGATTGACACAAGCCCTTGCCTGTTATCAAATCAGCAAAGGATAACAGCCTAAGGCAGTGGGGGTGAACCTTTTAGAGCTTTCAGTGGTATAAACAGCCCGCTGCAGCACACATGCCAGAGGTTTGCCACCACTAGTCTAAACTTTTGCAAGAAATTTACAAAACACAGAGAGAAATAGGTATGAACATAGAGGAAAGTAGGCATGAACATACCACTGTGCTTCTTGGGGTGACTGTTCCCCATAACTGCATGCATATCCCTGTGATGTATATATTCCATATTGCTCAAAGCGGCTTGCTGGCTGACACTCACAAAGCCATGAAAATCTAGGAAATTCATAGATTCTGGTTTATTTTGTCTTCAAGTAAACTGGGGTTTAGGGCTGTCTTAGAAGTTTAATCATCTAAAGTACCACAGGAGTGTTTGGTCCATATAAGTCTGTGTGAATGAAGACAAAAGCTTGGTAAAGAAGTTGAGGATTTCACGTCTCATTTCATGCAGAATAAACCCTGGACTATAGAGTCTCTGCTTCCCTTCCACAGCAACCCCCTGGCCCCTGTGCCTGCTTCGGTTATGCAGAGCAGCACACTGGCCGCTTGCTGGCCTGGACATTCTGCTCCCGGCAGCCAAACGTCTCACATCACCCTCAGCGCTTTTCAGCGTCACCCCAGTGAGGCCTCTGCTCATCATACCTACCCAGCAGAGCCAAGTACCCCCTTTTCTTGCTCTTCTTCCCACAGTACTTACATGATTTCTTTCTTTATTAGGTCTACTGTTTCTTGTGTCTTCCCAGTAGAACATAAAGTCTATGCCAAAATCTCAATTTTATTTATTGATGTAATCCATGCACCTAGATACCATGTCTGGTATATAGGACATGCTTTACAAACATTGAGGGATGAGTGAATTCACATGGTAGATACAAACCTAATTAAGGTCTACTACTAGGGAAAGATTAATTTAAAACAATGTGTAACAGTAATATTAATTTGACGATACTTATACTGAAAGCTTTTATAGTAACTAAGTGCTATTGAATGCTTATTATGAACTAAGTGCACTAAGCATTTTACATGGATAATCTCATGTAATGTTTAGGGCAACCATATGAGGTTGTTATCTACTTTTACCATCATTTTGTAGTCAAGGTTTCTAAGTGATTTGTTCAAGGTCATAAGCAAGAAAGTGATGAAGCTGCATTTAATGCCCTACTGATGTGTTCCAGAACAGATTGACCCAAACTCATATTCTTAACCCTAGGAACTGGTGCCTCATTCATGTGGCTCTGGGCACTTTTGAAGATTGTCCCATTCTCTGCACACTTACCCCATGTAGCTTGGCAATTCTGTCTTCGGTTTGGTTCCTGGTGATGTGTTACTGTGGTTGCATTAGTGTTTTGATGATCAGTCTGTCTGAGATCAGACCGTATCCCACATGATGTACATTCAGGTTTATAATGCGGCTCTTAGAGATTAGGTAGAATGATGAATCTGAAAAGGACAGCAAGAAGGTCAGAATGACCTGCTCACTGAGTGTTGAGTGGTCTGAGGGTAAGACTAGAGGCCCGGGAGTTTCTCTGAGAGCGAGACAGAAGCCACTCAACAAATCCAGAAGGGATTACTGTCATAGGAGCAGGGTTTTCCTATAATTTGAAAGGATACATAAGAAAAATCTAGGTTTTGCTTCCTGCTCTACGATGGAACTGAAACATACATTTCAGTCACAGGAATCCAAGCAGACTTTTTAAAATATTGAAACAGAAGATATTATCTTTGAGAGATCCGGGGAAGATGGCGACCAGGTGAGCAGCAAGGGAGCGAACCTCCTTAATAAACACCACCAGCTCGAGACAGACTTGGTGAGCGTGAATGCCGGAACCTCGGCTGGGAAGTTTAAACTGGGCGTATTTCTCTGAGATGCCGGGGGAGATGTGGTAGGGCGGACCAGGCTGCCGGGGCGAGACGTGGGAAAGT
>PVLD010034966.1:0-12198 GCA_004027595.1 Dinomys branickii | reverse complement strand
GCGGCGGGGGGGGGGGGGGGGGGGGGCCCGAGGCGGCCGCGCTCCCACTGCGCCTGGACCGATCCCCGCTTCTTCCCCGCGCGGATCGTCCCTGGCTCCCAGCGTCTGGGACTTTCCCACGTCTCACCCCGGCAGCCTGGTCCGCCCTACCACATCTCCCCCGGCATCTCAGAGAAATACGCCCAGTTTAAACTTCCCAGCCGAGGTTCCGGCATTCACGCTCACCAAGTCTGTCTCGAGCTGGTGGTGTTTATTAAGGAGGTTCACTCCCTTGCTGCTCACCCGGTCGCCATCTTCCCCGGATCTCTACATCATTTTTAGTAGCAATGTATGAAGTAGTTGAGACAAACTTAACCCAAAGAAAGCTAATATAAAGGAATTGATTTCTGTGTGCAATATAACAATTTGGTAATTAGCCAGAAATTCAAACCAAGACCCCACACTAGTGTTCTTTATAGATCTTTAGGTGACCTCTTGGGTTATAGCCTTGAACAGAACAACTTAAATTTATATATAATCTCCAGTTACATGAATGGAAAAAATAATCTACAACACATTTTTGAATTAAGGTGATTCACTGCACTGTCTTCAGAGACTCCACCTCCCTATAACATCGATGATGTGCCAAAGCCAGTGCTTGAACCCATTATTTGAATGAGTTTTCACAAAGAAAAATAGCACCAGTGATATTAGCAGTCCAGGGAGAAAAGATGAGGGAGAATATAGCGAGAAACGACTGCCAAATAAATCTCATAGACAAGAACAATATCGATTATTTCCTCAAAACAGTAAAAATTTTACAATTTTCATGAAGAGAACCGGCAGGAGGTTGTAAATGGGGATTTTAAAATTTGTGTAATGTGTATGTGCCTAGTTAACATTTGCAGTTTGCTATCAGTGAGTATTACAAAATCACTGGCTTTGTCAAGGTTCAATTGCATCCTTGGTAAGCAGTTAAACGGGCTGTTAATTTTGAGGCTTTAAGATTTCAGATGATAATTAGATGAATTTTAAAATAACTATCTTCTGTTCCAGAACATTTCTTCTGGAAAAATATTTCACTTTACCCTAAGCTATTCAACATAGTCTTATTCATCACTATTCATCAAAATTCCAAAATGTTTCAAGTCATATTACCAAACTTAGGAAACACATGAAACAACAGAAAATGAAACCCCAGGGCACAAGTTCTTTTACTAATACCTGCATGTCCCAAATACTGGAGTTCAGTTGGACAAACCAAATCATGTTCTCTCTCTTTCGATAATGCTGTCTGATGAATATTTCTGTTGAATAATTTGGTGTAATGTTGATTTGAATTTTTGTTTCAAACACCTGTACAAGGATAATAAAATGTAGAAGTCTTTTCATGTTACTAATTTGCTCAAACTAATAACATTTACAGTTACTCAGATAATGCTAAAGTTAAAATTTTTCAGTATCACTCTACTTTGATTTCTTTTCTATTTGTTAGTAGCAAACATGTAAGCTGAAGTTAAAGTATCTTTTACGGAGCACAAAGGCAATATTTCCTCAAGAGGTAGATATGGCCTCTTATCTTGATTTGTCTAAATAGCTAAAGAATTATTAACCTGTGTTTGTTTTGTACTAGATGAAATCAAGATGTGATCATCTAAGTGATTTAGTTTTGAACACACTGAGCTGCATAGTCAAACTCATAGCTCACCAATATATCCTGTTTTAGGGTGTGTGTGTGTGTGTGTGTGTGTGTGTGTGTGTTTGTGTGTGTGTGTGTATGTGTGTGTGACGGTTTGGTTTTACTGACAATACATTTCTGTAAAAATAGGTATTTTAAGTCACCAACAATGAGCCCATCAGATGTGACTCTAAAACAATGAAACTTCTTTCTGACAAATACATGCAAACATTTAAATGAGCTACTTTAGAAGACTGTACATTTATTCTAACAATATTGCCTTTGTTCAAAAACATTCTGAAAGTTCACTTTCCATCACCTTCAGAATCTAGGCTCCATTCCCCTGAAGATGTTCAACAATTATCCCTTCTTTCTTAGAGATGGATTTAATTTCTAGAAATAGTTAAGTATTATTCAAAGCCTAACAGCATAAAATTTAGTAGGACATTACTATTTGAAGTAAAAAATGAAGCATGAGCATAAGAGAGTAGTTATAAAGGTCAAACTGAAAATTGCCCTTTAAACATTTATTGTTTTATATGGGTGTCCAAAAAATATTTTCATTACTCTCTACCACTGTAAAATAAATCCAGATACTCTGAATAAAATTCATCTGAGAAGATGTTCAGTGTTACCTGCAAGAGATGCTGCTATAATTAAAATAAGTAACCACCACAATTTTCAAGTAACTAATACAGACTCTAGGCTAGAGGTAATCAAGGGCTACATGAAAATATTTTAGGTGGGTTGAAAGAAGAAAGTCTAGTGGTCATGAATTATTGTTAGAAAGACATTCAATACAGTATACTAGTTTAAAGGATCTGATTAGTGGCATGTGATCACAGCCTGTGTTGACAGTCAGATCGTGAGATCAGACTAACTGGGAAGGATAAGTAAGTGGAAATTGTCCTGTCCGTGGTAGAACTTTATGTTGACAAAACAAAGCCTATGAAGTTTATTAAAGAGGCAAACTTCTCATTCAGCATAATATAAATGTGCCTACTTTAGCCCATTCCCTCCAGCATGACTTTCCTCTCAGCCTCACTATTCCCTTTACGCTTTGTGCTTAGTCTCCAAAACTACTGCATGCTAACAACTCTAGTGAATACCTTTGGCTGCTCCAGACCCCAGGGCCTTTGAACAACCTGCTCCTTTTGCAGAAAATACCTTGCACTTGGACTTTGCAATTCCTGCTAATACTCTAGTCCATCTAGTCCATTCTGATTCACTGTTTATACCCCGTGTCAGAGATCTCCTCCTCTAGAAAGGCTTCTCTTAATCCCACTACCTCCTAAGAATCTGTAATGCTTCCAGATTTCAGGTAACATACTCAGCAATGCAAGAAGTAAAGATGACTGTATTTTTTATAATTTGGCTAATTTTACATCATTCATCACTTTTAGTCCATGTTGTAAAGTATAATTTCAATAAGTCTGGGACTCTTGATCTTTTCTCCAAACTTTTAATCCAAGTTTCAAGGAGAAATACTAAGCTGTCAGAATTGAGAGTGAGGTAGAACAAAGTATCTGGTCCCCTGGTTCATCACACATCCTCATGACATTCTGCAACAGCATCTGTAGTCCTAACTGGCCTGCTTCACCAGGCCTTGAAGAAGACTCTTGAATCATACCTCAGTCTTAACCACCGAGGTTCATTATGTCTCATTCTCTCTGTCTGTCTGTCTGTCTGTCTGTCTGTCTCTCTCTCTCTCTCTCTCTCTCTCTCTCTCTCCTCCCCTGGACTCAGCTGTTTTCAGGCCCCTGGTGGGCTTACATATTGATTAGGAGATCATTCTGTCCCTTCCTGTCCCAGCTGGGTGACACTTCACTCTGTGGAACCACCCAGATCATGCCTATTTCCATAGTTTGCTTGGGCACATCATGCTGCTCTTGCAGCTTGCTGGACAGCAGAATCTCCTCCTGAATGTCACTAGCTAAACAGAACTCACCATTTCCCCTCTGGATATTACTGACTTTGGGAACCTTGTCAGGAAAGTAAAATGCACGTCCTCTCTGTTCCTGACTCCCCTAAACTTATCGCTGTTGTTCTGCCCAATTCCACAGCTCAGTCTAAGATCCAGTGAACAAAGACCCCTCTTCTCTTGGATCCGCAATGATTGTTCATTCCATCTTTTTCTCTAACTTCCACTACAAAAATCTGACATAAGAATGGTTTATGGTGAGGCTAAGCGCCAGATAGATACTGAATGAATGAATGAATGAATGAACAAATGATGACATGAACTAGCTCTTACTCATCAAATAGTCTTCAAAATATAATGCTAGTGGTAACACATGCCTGTATTCCCAGCACTGTGGGAGGCTGAGGCTGGAGGATTACAAATTCCAGACTAGCTTGGACAATTCAACCAACTTAACAAGACCTTGTTTCAACATAAAAAAAAATTTCCTCTCAAAAGGGGTATAAATGTAACTCTGTGCAAAAGCCCTGAGGTCTTTTCCCACTACCATAAAAAGACAAAAAAAAACAAAAATAATGCTAATAGTTTTGGGTTTTTTAAATATTTTTCCATCAAGCACAGACTTTTTTGGGGGCTGGGGATATAGCTCAGTGGAATAAGCGCTTGCCTAGCAAGTGCAGGGTCCTGAGTTCGATCCCCAGTACCGCAAAAAAAAAAAAAAAAAGCACAGACTTTTGAAAAATAAATCCAAGATAAAAGGAAAACGTATAACTGGGTAACAAATACAAAGATGATATTATGTAAAACAGCATTCCTTGTCAGCCCCCTACTATCTTCCTCATAATTTGTGTATTTCCTTATTGTTTTTGTGTTATTCATGTTTATATTCTTTTATCTTTAAAATTTAAAAATTTTTTAAAAATAAAAAAGGAAAAAGTAGAAGGGAAACAAGTCAAGTAATATCTCAAAGTATTATAGTGCCCGCCCTAGTCTGCTCCAGCACATGTAATGATTTCTACTGTTACATCTAAACCAGCAAAAAATACTGGTTACTACAAGGTGCTAAATTTTTGACTCTTCCAACAAGTTCCATGAGAACTAGAACAAAAGCCTTCGTAATTTCTATATACTGTGTGCACAACATAATGCATGACATATTGTATACATTTAAATGTTGTTGAATGAACTAAATTCTTCAGTTGCATCTGTCTCCCATTGTAGGCAACCTACACTTCAGAAAACACAATTAGGCTTTGCTACAACTGTTATACTAGAATTTATCTTTTCCTCCTCTAGAACCCTAGTTCCATCATGGCAGAGATCTCATTATTTATCACTGAACCCTAAGTGTCTAACAGACTTCAGTGAGAGAGAAAGAAAAAATAAAGGTACTAAAGAAGCAAAGGACATGCCTGTAAATTAAGCCAACAAAACTCTGACATTGTACAAGAGAAGAGGAAAATAAGTATTAGGGTAATTAACTTTGAATGCTGCCACCAAAAAAAAAAAGTCCAAAACAATTCAGTCCATTGTCACAATTAAAGTTTATTTCTTGCTCATGTGAAGTGTAATATAGGTGTTCTTATCAACTTATTCACTGGAGAGGCTCTCCTCCAAGCTGTGTCTCAAGCATCCAGGCTACTCCTGTTTGGCAAGTCTCCTGTTTTTATAGCCATTGTGTGTCCTCACCACTATAAAAACAAGAAAAGAAAAGAAAGGAAAGGGAAGGGAAGGGAAGGGAAGGGAAGGGAAAGGAAGGGAAAGGAAGGGAAAGGAAGGGAAAGGAAGGGAAAGGAAGGGAAAGGAAGGGAAAGGAAGGGAAAGGAAGGGAAAGGAAGGGAAAGGAAGGGAAAGGAAGGGAAGGAAAGCGAGAGTACGTGGAGAAAGTAAATACTTTGGCCTATATGTGAGAACAATCATTTCCTCTGATATTACTTTGGGAAAAATTAGTCTCATAATCCCACTTATATAAAAGGGGCTAGGAAATGTAGTGTAGCTGTGTGACCAAAAGATGTGAAATAGCTGTAGTGGTCATGTAGCCAGTCTCTGAAAATATATATAGTCATTTATCTTAAACTAGCAATAAAAGACCCTAGTATAGGTGTGAAACTAGAATCAAAACTACACATATACGCATTTCCATTACCCCTACTACCTTCCACTTTGAATAGTTAACCAATGTTCTAATTAGTCTCACCTGTCTCTCCTGGTAAATAGCTACCATACTTTAAGATTTAATTTAATCTTTGCAATCAAGTTGCCAAAACTAAATCAGGAAGATATAAAAATTCTAAATAGCCCAATGTCAGCTAAAGAAATTGAAATTTTAATTAAAAATTTACCTACAAAGAAAAGCCCAGATACTGAATTGTACAAGAAATTTAGGTAACTAATGTCACTAATGTGAAAACTCTTTAAAGAAATTGAAAAGGAAGCAGTACTTCCAAAATCATTCCTGGAGCAAGAATTACCATGATTCCAAAACCAAAGAATACAACCTAAAAAAAGAAACTACAGGTCAATCTCCCTAATGAATATAGATGCAAAACTCCTTAATAAGATACTGGCAAACAGAATGCAGCAAATCACCAAGAAGACCAAACAGGATTCATTCTAGGGTTTCAGGGATGGTTCAACATATGCAAATCAATAGATGTAACACACTATATTAACAGAACCAAAAACAAAAATCACATGATCATCTCAATAGATGCAGACAAAGCTTTTGACAAAGTCCAACACCCATTCATGATAAAAAAAAAAAAAACTGTACAGAAAATTAGAATAGATGGTCTCTACCTCAATCTTATGAAAACCATCTATGAAAAAACCAACAGGTAACATGATAATAAATGGTCAAAAACTGAAGGCTTTCACTTTAAGGTCAGAAACAAGACAAGGATGTTCATTATCACCACTACTATTCAATATAGTTCTGGAAACACTAGCCAAAGAAATTAGACAAGAGAAAAAATAAAAGTAATAAAGGTAGGAAAGAAAGAAGTTAAATTATCATTATTTGCAGATGACATGATACTCTACATAGAAGATCCCCAAAATTCCACCAAAAAACTGGTAGATTTAATATTCAAATTCAGCTAGTGGGATACAAATCAGTGTAGTGGGATACAAAGTCAACACTCCAAAATCAATAGCAAACAAATAAAAATGAAAATCAACAAACTCACAGAGGGAAAAACTAAGAAAAGTACATCCTTCACAACAGCACCTAAAAGAAATGAAATACCTATGAATCTATTTAACAAAGGATGTAAAAGATCTGTACAGCAAATATTACAGTACCTTTAAAAAGGAGATCAAAGACAATATCAGAAAATGGAAGGATGTCCCTTGCCCTTTGACAGGAAAAAACAACTTAGTGAAAATGGCCATATTCCCAAAATTCCTATGCAGATCTAATGCAATTCCAATCAAAATACCACTAGCATACCTCACAGATCTAGAAAAAACACACCTACAATTCATTTGGAACCAGAAGAGACCTAGAATAGCAAAAGCAATTCTGAACAACAAAGGCAAAACAGGGAGCATCACAATTCCAGATCTGAAACTACACTACAAAGCTACTGTGATAAAATCGTTATGCTATTGCCAAAAAAAAATAGGCCTGAGAATCAGTGGAACAGAAGAGAAGATGCAGATGCAATCCCAAACATACTCAACCACCTCATCTTTGACAAAGGAGCCAAACATGTTCACTAGAGGAAAGATAATCTCTTTAATAAATAGTGCTGGGAAAACTGGCTTTGCACTTGTCAAACACTAAAACTAGACCCATGTCTATCACCATGCACTAAAACCAAAAATGGATTAAGTATCTAAATATTAAAATAGAAACACTAAATTTACTGGAAGAGAAAAAAGGTAGAAATCTCAAAGACATAAGTATAGGCAGAGACCTCACAAACAAAACCCAGACTGCAAGGAAAATACTACAAAGAATCAACAAATGGGATCACACATTATTGAAAATCTTTTGCACAACAAAAGAAATCACCAACAGAGTGAAAAAATACCCCACAGACTGGGAAATTTTATAGCTAGTTTTCTAGAACATATAGACAGATCCAAATGATATGATAGATATTGTAAATAAGGAAGAAACTGTTCAAAGGAAAAGACAAACTGTGATAGGGGAAAGAAAGGAAGGGGGAAAAAAAATATATTTACACACATGATGGTTAAGATATTAGTTATACAGCCAGTTTCTCTTGGTTTATTCAAAAGAAAGATTTGTGCTAATACTGTTTGGACAAGGTATCATGCCTATATCTTGTACTCTGAATAACTACTATGAAGCCAACAACATATAATGTAATTATATTCTCCTACTAACCTATTTTGAAACTGTTTTATTGTTATTTTTTCTTTTCTCTTTAAAAATAAATATTTAATTCCATCTTGATGTTCTCTATGAAGTTAGAGCACAGAGTGGAATGCTCACCTTTCTCCCTAAGCCATCACGTCTGTGTGGCACCTAGCACCTTATACAGTAATTATTTACATGCTGCCTGTTTAGTCAACAAAGGGGTCCATAAAAGAAAGAAGTTTCTTCTTTGACTCTGTGTCCTTGACAGAAAGTATAGTTTCTGGAACAGTTTAGTTGCTCTATAAATATGTACTAAATTGAATTGAATTAAGTTCACCATATATAGACTTAAATAAATTCATTTCTTCAGCTGTTGTCTTAATGTGTTTCTGATCTGTTAATAAGGGAATGATGAGTTGTGGAATAAACGCTTTGTGTGCTAAATAGTATCTTGCTCAAATACGATTTGGAAACCAAAAGCACAGCACAGTTCACAGAAGGAAATCTTACTTTAAACACTTCCTTTTTCTAGTGAAATGAGTTCTTACAGGATTAAAATAGATTTCATGGTAAATTAAGATAGAACAGGCAGCCATTGTAATCCACAGTAACAAGAATTCCAAATTATTTACATGCCACCAAATCTCCACTCTAGTGTGGAACACTGCTGTTGGACTTGGAATTTACCATAAATGACAGCACACTTTCCCAAACCTTATTCTGTCAGAAAACATCCAATAGCGCCCACTCATTTCTAAAAGAACTAATTCTTCGTCTTTTCTCCTGATATCAATTCAACAAATATTCAATTAAATCATATGAGAATAAAAAAATTGCCAACAACATTCTTTTTAAAAGGCTGATTAGTATACGTAATTTAAGAGTAAAAATCCACAGAAATCCATGGCTCAACTCCTCTATCACAGTGTTTGTGATAGAGCATTTATTAAAATTCCAAAAGCCACATTAAATATTATGAAATCTGCAAGACAAACAAAAACAGGAACCTGGTCTTTAGGAACATGGAAGTCTCACTGTTGAAAAGGCTCAGGAGAGACGAGATAGGACAGGGAAGCAATAAAAAATAAAACAATACACGTGAAGAAATTAGATTTCCTATGTGAGTAGGCTGCCCACACAGTAACAATTCCTTAGGATAAAATCCAGGATATACTGATAAAATTAAGAAAGCAGAGCAAAGTACTGTGGCACAGGCCTGTGATCTTAGCACTTCGGGAGTCTGAGGCAAGAGGATTGGTAGTTCAAGTCCCGCCTTAGATAACTAAATAAGACATTGTCTCAAAATAAAAAGGGCCAAAGTATCTGTTTGTTTTGCTATATTGACCTTCACTGAAGAGATGCTGTAAGAAAGATAATGGAAAATAGATGATTTGACATAAAAACAAAATGCATATAGGTAATGCAAATGCACAGTGATAAAAGAGGACAGAGGCTATGTGTGTGAACAAGATGACCAAATCGTGCTTCTGAACCTGCCTCCCCCAAATTTGAACACCTTAAACATTAAAACAAAAAGATGGCCATGTGAGATGGGTACAGACCTTGATCAGACCTTCACATAGAAATACATGGCCCTTGACCTCCAAGTAAGTCATGATATGCATTTTGCAGGAAGAAATATGCTGTCATCATCAGAAATTTTTAAAAATGACTATACAAAGGTCAGGAAGGAATAGAAGGAAATTTCCATAAGAAAGCAAACGAAAATCCAGGGGAAGAAATGCTGACTCCATGAAGAGGTGAGGATATGAAGGACTGCAGAACCTCCCCTCACCTCCTCCTCCCTGGGCTAAGACGCCTCTGAGAGAATGAGACATGTGAGTTCCTAGGCAGCATGCCGTTGAAGTGAAGAAAACTGTTTAAAATTGCTATCATACCATTTAAATGTTATGCATAAGCCTTCTCAGTCTAGGACAAATTCCCACACACGTAATACCTTCCCAAAACACCCCACAGTGCCGCACCCTGGCATCCCGAGCCCTGCACCATTTGTACACCTCAAACTCCTCAGCGGTTTCCCTCAGCCCTTAGGGTAGGTCCACCAGGTTCTGCCTGACAAAGCCTTTGCTTCATTTTCCAAATTGTGCAGGCCCCACTCCCTTTGTCTGCTCCTGCTCACTTGCTTTGCTGAAATTCCTAAGTACTTCTAACTGCTGTCCCATCTCCGGGTCTCCTCACAGGCTGAGGCTGCTTCAGGTCCATTGCCCCATGTAACTCTTTCCCTGATATCTTCCATTCCTTCTTCCTTCTTCCCAGATGATTCCTCTGACTTCCAAGTTTAATTCTACTGGCCTATTGCTCTTCACACTGCACCCATTTTACTGACTGCTTCTGGTACTTTCCCCACACAACATCTACCAATAACCAAGCACTTGCATATGCGTCTTATTGCTGATTTGATGTCTGCCTTGCTCACCTCTCTGCAAGCAGAAATCGTCTCTTCTCTTCACCACTGCTGCCAATGCCAGGCACATGCTGTCTGTTCAGGGAAGACATCCTACCAATATTTGGCTAAATCAGTTGGAAAGAATATCAGGAAAGATACAAACCTTAGCTGAGCCTTCAAAGATAAAAAGATGCTACCTTCTCAAGGCAGTGATGTAGAGGAAAGAAACTCCCAACTTGAAAGATATCTGGGATGAGTTCTGTAAAATCAAAGAATGAATTTTAGGAATAACAGAGGTTAAGAGCAGAATATATTTATTCAGAGAAAGACAGTTCTGTCCAAGAGAGGGTCAGAAGGGCTTCCGAGTGGGTTGCCCAGGGAACCTATCTTTTCCATGTATTTTCGTAGAGCAAAACCACAAGGTAAGGTGGGTCCAAGGTGGAAAACATGGGAACTCTCTAGGTGGGCATGAGGTGGGACAAAACTATGATTAACCAATAAGATTACGAGTATAATTGCTCAGGTAAAATTGATTAAATCAGGATCAAATAGGCAAGCAGGCATGAATACAGAACAGGGACTTTTGATGTAAGGTGTTGAGTTAGTGACTCTTTCTGGCTTTTTCAAGGTGATTGCTACCTACTTAGAATATCAGTCCCTGAGGTCCATTCCTAGGGAAGTGTGTGGGCACATCTGTTTAATCTTTGGTCTTGAGATCTGGCCCACAGCGGAGTGCCGGTCTCTCCCTATGCAAGGTATCCCACCTTCTGCACTGGCTCCTTTGAGGGCCTTGCCCTGTCTGACTGCCTATAATATTTCTATCTAACTCAGCTGCCTAGAACAGCAGGAGTAACAGTCAAATTAAAAAGCCAGATGCAGAAGGACCCAGCTCTCCCAGGAATTAACTTGCCACTTGCTGGATTGTGGAATGATCCAGGGCTCTTGGAGTGAGGCTATGAGGATAGAATAGAGACCCTTGAGGCTTGCAGTGCGTATGTGCTAGTGAAGACGTATTTCAATATTTTGAAAACTGGTAAAGGACAAGCAAGGCAGTCAGTCTGCATTTCAGTCCTGAGTGAAAGGGAGCATGGAAGCCTCCAGCAAAGGGGGCAAAGGACCAAGTTTTACAAAGGCCAGTGGCACGGAGCTGGAGGGGAGAGTGTGCCAAAGGCAGAAGGGTTCTGCCATTTTCTAGATCAGTTACACTTAGGTGACCTCACAGGTAGTGTGGAGATCATAGCAATACGCCCATCAAGAAAATCAAAGAAAATGTATTCAAAGTGTTTGACACCAAAGAAAGGTTGGTAAATGGAAGCTACGTACTATTATTATCAAAAGCACTGAATGAAAGAATCTGAGCTGTAGGTAATTTTGCTATAAACTAAGTGGTCCTGGACAGACAAACCACAAAAATTCTGAACACAGTTCAAATAAAGCATATAAGCAAAGGAATATTCCAGAGAAAGTCTAAATTTTCATCAGATTCTCAAAGGATTAGAAAAGGAAAACAAAAGATTTACCACTGAAAGTCTACTTCCTTATAGACTTCATGGACATGAGAAACAGGTTTGGGAAAGGGCAGAGAGAGAGGAGTTGGTAGGGGAAGGGGAAGAAAAGATGATTGAGGTGTGAAATGTATATGGTCCAATTCCCCAAGATTAATGCAATTATTATGTATCACAATCATGTAGCAGTAAATAATAAAAATGGTTTACTATTTAAGTCTGGAGCCAAATGGTCTCACTTGACATTATGATAACTTATACTCGTTCTCACTCCGCTATCCCCCTCTCTTTCAAAGATCATCACATTCAGTTTGTATTTCCCTCCAGGATAAATGTATTCATTTTTTATTTTTTTTTATTTATTTTTTTTTTTTTTTT
>PVLD010034965.1:0-12198 GCA_004027595.1 Dinomys branickii | reverse complement strand
TAAAGCTTGTTCACGGAAATAAATATGGAATACACCAAAAGTATAAAGAAGCAAACATAAGTTCCCTGTCATTCCCTACATCTATGGAAGATTATACCATAGCTAAAAATCATGTGTTTACCATGTAGCATTTACAGTTTTGTCAGATTTGACATTCATTACCTTATTAATAAGTCACTATGAGACACTTTCCTAGTTGTAAAATCTGTGGCACTGAGTTTAACTTCGCCTGTATTGTTAGCCATTCTATGTGTATAGCTGTTGAAATTTTCAAATTGTAATTGTAAGATATATAATATAGCATGTGTACCCATTATCTTATAACAAGCCACACTTTCATGAATATTGATATGAGCAGCTAATTATCTTGGTTGGTATCCACATATTAAATGAGTTTTATAATCTTTTTTTTTTTTTCAAAACTACTTTCTATGCGCAGGCTTCAGGGGATGTATGAATTATGTTCTCAGAGGGTTATGGTGCCTAAACCGTGGAACTTTTCTCACCTAATAGTTTAATTTTTACCTCTAAAGGTATTCTTTCTTTGTGTGTGTCTATATGTGTACTTCTTAAAATAAGTTTTTAGAACATGTAAATAAACATCGTAGAGTCTTCTTAATATAGCAAAAAGCAAGGAAGAATTTTCTTTCCAGCTCTATCACACACATTAACCACTGTCTCAAAACCCAAGTAATTAGTTATTGTTTGGCTTCTAGTAGATAATTTTAGCAAAATAATACCTGTCTTCTTTGGATTCAAATAATCCTGACCATGAAGTTATCCCTTGAAGAAAACTTAATGTGTCCAAAATATCATATTAATGACAATAAATATAGTGCAAATATTGATTTTTAATAATTATGAGACAAATATTGTATATTTGTGGACTCTTTGAATTTTGTTGTAAATTAGAGCTGGGCATAATGGTTCATGGCTGTAATTGTAGCACACAGGAAGCTAAAGCAGGAGCAAGGCCGAACTTTGAAGCCAGTTGGCATATATACTGAGTTCAAATCCAGCCTGAAATACACAGCACATCCCTGTCTGAAGAGCTTTTTTATGAGGACAGAGTTTCAGTTGAGAAAAGCAAAGAGGACCTAAGTTATCTTAGACCCAGGTAAGTACTCAAGGGGACCCTGAGGAAGCCCCAGCCAGAGCAAGGATGTCCCAACCAGGTAGAAAAGCCTGCCTTGCCTGCCCTGTGCCACATGTTGCGGATGACATTTTTTTTATACCCTCTCCCTCTCTTCCCTCATGCATCTGTTGGACAAATATATGTATAAAATATATTATGTATATATTTGTATATTTTATAAATTAACATATTTTTTATATTTATTACCAGGGATTGAACTGAGGACCTTACGCTTGCCAGGCAAGCACTTATTCCACTGAGTTATATCCTCAAACCCTATATTGTTATATATGTAGTTAATATGTACACACATAGTTATATATGTATAGCTATACATGTTTCTAGTACATAATGACGTTTTCGTAGAAATGCTATGTATATGCATACTTCACAATTCCAGTTTTCATAGCATTTCCCTCCCTTCCATCCCCATTCCTTCCATCTCACCTTCCCATATACTAAATATGTCTGCTATTTGCTCTTTTTTTGTCTTTTTGAGACAGTTTGGCTATAATGTTCAGGCTGGCCTTGAGTTCATTTTGTAACCCAGGCTGCTCTCAAACTTGCAATGATCCTCCTGCCTCAGCCTCCTGAGTGCCTATATTACAGGAGTGAACCATCACACCCAGCTATTTGCTTTTATATATCTTTTCTGTTGCTCTTTATTCACATTTTGATTTTCTCCTATAAGAGAAACCTTGCAGTATTAAAATTTGTGGGTACGATTTATTTCATTTAACACTATAGTCTCAAGATTCACTCATTTTCCTACATATAACTCAGGCCTGTCCTTTTATGGCAGAGTAGTACTCCATTGTATATAACTACTGCATTTTCCTGAACTGTTCATCTGTGGATGGAAATATAAGCCACTTTCAATTTATAGCTGTTATGAGTTATGCTGCCTTAACTTCCCTCTAATATGTGTTCAGTGCTTTCAGGAAGATAACGAGAAGTTGGATGTCAAAATTGAATGTAAATTCTAGTGCTCTTTCCTAAAGAATCTCCTGATGGAATTTCGTAGTGGTTGTACCAGTTTATACTCCCACCGGGAGTGAAGAAGGGTTCCTTTTCTCTTGCAGGCTGCTAGCATTTCGTGAACTTAGCCCTTCTTTGTGGAGTAAGATGGAATGTCAGTACTGTTTTCATTTGCATTTTATGAATGACCAGCAGTGCTGACCAGTTTTCATGAATTTACTGGATGGCCGTACTTCTTTATCTGAGAACTACCTATTCATTTAGATAACCATATGATTAGATCTTTTAATTTGGGGAGGGCTATGTCTTTTCTTTCTTTATAGATGCTAGTATTTTGTCTGAGGAGAGATGGGATTTTTTTTCATTTTGACTGGCTGTCTCTTCACTCTGCTGAGCGTAATTTTTCTCTGTACTGAAGTACTTTCTAACTGGATTTGATTCCATTTGTTGTTTCTTGGTAATACTGCTTGTGCAACTGCTTTTTTGTTCTGAAAGTTGCTATCTACACCTAAGTCTTCCAGAGTCTTACTTTGTCTTCCAGAAGATTGTGTTTCCATATTATTATTCAGATCTTTGATTGATGTTGATTTTATTTTAATATATGAGGAGAGGTAAGGGTTTGGGTTCAACCTTCAGCATGTGGATAATCAATTTTCCCAGCAACATTTGTTAAAGAAAGTACATTTGTTCTTGTGAAAGTATTTGCTCCTTTTCTCAAAGGAAAGAAAGTTGTGCTGCTTTGTGTGGTTTCTATGTGCTGCATTGTTTTCAGCCTATCCACAAGTCTGATTTATTGCTAGTATCATGCTATGTTCTTCAGGAAGGCTCTCCTCTACGACGTGAAGTCCTGGAATTTGATATCACTTTTCTTGCTGTTGTTGCACAAGGTGGCTTTTGCTGTCCTGGGGCTCTTTTGGTTCCAAGTGAACTGTAGGATTGTTTCTTCAAGTTGTTTGTGGAATTGTATTGGTATTTGGATTGAAATTGCATTAAATCTGAATAATAACTTCCAAATTACTGCCATCTTGATTGCACTGTTTCTGACAATGTAAGAACTTGAGGTCTCTTTACATTTTTGTGAGATAGGTTTCAATTGCCTTTTCAGACCACTATGTTTTCACAGTAGAGGTCTTTTGTTCACTTGGTTACATTAATTCCTAAGGATTTAGTTTTTATGACCCTCCTGTGTAAGTTATTCTTTGCCTAATTTCTTTCTTGCTGAGATCCTCAGCGATATACAGCAATGCTGTTGGTTTTTTTGTGTTGATTTTGTAACCTGCTGTGGTACTGAATTTGCTTATTGATGAGTGTTTGGCTGGAGTTTGGGAGTTCTTTCATTGGCCCTGTGCAAATAAGGATAATTGGACCTCTTCCATTCCTCTGTGATCCTTTACAATTCTCATGCCTGATTGTTCTCCATAATGTTTTGATAACCACATTGAGAGGTAGTAATGATAGTGGAGGTCTATTTAAGAACAAGAGAGCTTTGCCTTTGCCTTGTATTCTACCCCTGGGGTCACAGGGAGGCGGTGTCCTTGGATTGCAATATGCTTGTGCAGGTCAGCAGAGGGGACGGCTGAGTTTCTGGTCACGCTCCAGACAAAGGAGAGCTTCTGTAACCTTTTCCTTCTATCCAATGCAGGAGTGCCTGGAATTGCTGCCAGCAATCAAGTTGAGGAATTGGGGTGAGGTATGTAAGGCTTTGGGTTGTAATATGGAAGGATTACATTTATTGTGGGAATTTTGTATATTTACATGACATACATTTCTTTAAATCCATGTCCCCTCTGTTTTCCCACATGAATAGCATTTTTTGTTTTCCTTTTCTCATGTTTTTACTACGTAATGATCACAGTCTTCATAGTGACTTTATACACTTTACAAAGAGCTTTTTAAAATATTTTTCCTCATCTAAAAGAAACCAGGTGATATATAAAAGTGTAGATCTCATTTATTCCACATAATAATATATTCTCAAATTGCAAAAGTTTGAGTACATATGATTCAAATTTATCCTTCTTTAGAACAGAGTAGTACTCTATTGTTTATATAATTTGTATATTCGTATGTTGATGGATACATACACCATTTACAAGGTTTAGCTCTTGTGAATTTTGCTGCTATAAACATAAGTGTGCACAGATTACGGAGATATAATGTTATCAATTATTAAGGGAAGATACCTAGAAGGAAAATATCTTGGTGAAATGTAATTTGTAGTGCTATGGTTAGAAGACATGTCCCTCCCTATTTTCATAGTGGTTGAAGCAGTTCAAACTCTCACCAACAGCAAAACATGGTTGCTTTTTTCTCACAGGCTTGCCAGCATTGGGTATCATTTAATTTTTTGAATTTAGCAATTCTTTCTGGGGTGAGATGAGATTTTAGCACTATTTTCATTTGGATTTTTACCACATAGCAATGCTGTTCATTTTTTCCTGTGTTTACTGGACAATTTTAATTTATCTGACAAGTAACTACTCATTTTGGTGCCAAATTTTCATTGGGTCTTTAAATATGGGGGTCTAAATTTTGGTATTTTTTATATTTTATTAGTATAATTTTGCAATTCATGTGGTATGCAATTATCTTAGATTGGTAGCATGTACATTTTGCAGATTGCTTCTTTTTTGTAAATCCCATTCCCTTGCTGCCCCACCATCCAATGCACTCATGCCTTTTTTATACCTGTTGATATTATTTGTCTTAGCTCATGTTATGCCATGCAGTATTTACAGTAATTAGGGAGCCAAGGGTATAGCTCAGCAGCACAGTGCTTGCCTGACAAGAACAAGGTCCTGATTTTGATTCCTGGCATCAAAAATAAAATAAACAGATAGCTACAGCAATGGAAGTTTTTAGGTTCCTGTACATGGCACATATTTATTCCTTTCATTTCTCCTTTTCTTCCTTCTCACCCTAATTCTTTTGCCCCACTTCTCTTTGAAAAGACATCTACCACTTGTCCCTTTCTATTCATCCTTTTTCATTTTCTTTCCATGTACTTTCCTGTGTGAAATGAGAGATACCATCCAGTATTTAATATTGTGTGACTGGTTTCTTTCATTTAACATTATATTTTCAAAGTGCATAAATTTTCCTACAGATATCTCAAATGTGTCATACTTTATAGTCAGGTAGAATTCCATTATATATAGATACATTTGCTTTATCTGGTCATCTGGTGATGGTTATACAGGCTGCATCCAGTATTTAGCTATTATGAATTGTGCCACTGTAAGCATGGGTGTGCATGTACCGCTGTAGTATGATGACTTAAACTCTTTGAGGAAAATACCTAGAAGTGGGAGACCTGGGTGATATGGAATTTCTAATTTCACTTCTCTGAGAAATATCCATGCTATGTTTTTGTTTTTGCTTTTGTTTTTGTACTGGGAATAAAACTCAGGACCTTTGGCTTGTCAGGCAGGTGCCATTCGGCTGAGCTATGTTCCCGGCCCTCCATCCTGTTTTTTGTATGGTTGTACTAATTTGCATTCTCATCAGCAATGCAAGAGGTTTTGTTTCTCACCACAGATATACCGACATTTGCTATTGTTTGTTTTCTAAACGATTGTCATTCTTTCTGGAATAACGTGGAATCTTAGCTTTTTAATTTCTATTGCTATGGTGAGGGATGTTGAACATTTGTTTATATATTTATTGACCATTTGTACTTCTTCCTCTTGAATTGTCTGTTCATCTCTGTGTCTTTAATTTTAGTTTGTTTAATAAATTGAGTTTTTCATATATTCTAGATATAGACCTCTGAGGAGTAGCTTATGTAGACTGTATCCCATTCTTGCATTCTCTCTCCACTCTACTGATTGATTCCTCTTCTGTACAGTGGCTTTTTATTCTGCTACCGTGCCATTAGTTGGGTTTTGTTATTTATTCTTTCATGGAGGTTTAGTTTCAGCAATGCTTTCCTAAACTTATGTCTTCAGGTGTTTTAAATGTTTTATTTTCAAGAAGGTTTAATGTTTCAGTGTTAATGTTTAGATATTTGATGCGGTTTGTTTTTAATTTAGTGTGTGCTGAGACACAAGGGCCTTATTTCATTCTCCTATAGACAGGCAACCAGTTTTCCCTATGCCACTTGTTGAATAGGCTATCTTTCCTCTACATATACTTTTGCCCCTTTCTAAGATTAAATAGTTGAATATCTCTGAGGAGGTTTCTGTATCCTGAGTTCTGTTCCAATGATCCAGTGTCTGGTTTGTTTCCATTACTGTGCCATTTCTGGCACCATTTTTTATAGTACAGCTGGAAGGTAGGTATGGGTATGCCACTTGCTTTGCTCTTATTGTGTCAAATTACTTTCGCTATTGTGGGTCTCTTCTGGCCCCATATGAATTTTTGGATTGTTTTCTTGAGATCTGTAACGTATACTGTTAGTATTTTGATTAAGACAGCAGTGAATCTCTAAAACACTTTTGTCAATATAGCTGTTTTGAGACTACTGATTTTGCATATCCAGGAGCAAGGGACAACTTTCCATTTGGGGATCTGTTTCAATAACCTTCTTGAGAGTACTGTAGTTTCCTTTGTAAAGATATTTCACTTCTTTGGTTGGGTGAATCCCTAAATTTTCATTGTTCTAGAAGCAGCTGTGGATGGTATTGTTTTCACAATTTCTTTCTCATCCCATTGACTGTAGTTGCACACAAATGCTAATGATGCTTGTGTGCTAATCTTGTATTGGGCTACTTGGTGATGCTTTTTATTAGTACTCAGAGCTTTTCTTTGTGTGAAGTCTTTGGGCTTCTATGTTGATTATCTTGTCATTTGCAAATAGTAATAATTTCAGTTCTTTCTTTCATATATTTAGCCTTTTATTTTTTTTTTCTTGCCAGACTGCTCGACCTAATATTTCAAGCATGTTGAATAGTTGATTGTAGATATCCTTGTTTGCTTCCTGATGTTAGGGAGAATGCTTTTAGTTTTATTTTCCCACATTTAGTGTGATGTTAGCTTTTAGTTTGTCATAAATAACTTGTATCACATTGAGGCATAGTCTTTCTGTACTTGTTTTTGTCAGGGATTTTTTATTTGTCTTTATGAAAAAGCGTCTAGCTATGCAGTTCAGGCTGACCTGAAGCTCACTTTGTAGCCCAGGCTGGTCTCAAACTTCAAATGATCCTCCAGCCTCAGCCTCCTGCAGGCTGGGATTATAGTCATGTGCTACCATGCCTGGCTTTGTTCAGGTTTTTTTTTTTAATTATAAACAGGTGTTGGATTTTGTAGAATGCCTTTTCTGTGTCTACTGATACGATCACACAGTTCATGTCCCTTCTCTTCTTTATGTGCTCTATTATATTTCACTTCCATCTGTTGAAACATCTTTGCATTTTGGGGATGAAATCTGCTTGATCATGATGTATCCTGTTTATGATAATGTGCTGCACTCTATTGAATAACATCGTGTGGAGAATTTTTGCATCTATCTTCATGGAGGACATTGGCTTATAATTTTCTTTTTTAGTTGGATACTTTTCCAGGGTTGGGATGAGAATGATACTGGGTTCCAGAAATGAATACCAGAGCACTTCATCACTCTCAATTTTTTAAGACCTTTTGGAGTATTAGTGATAAAACATCCTTAGGGATTCCGTAGAATTCAACAGTGAATACATCAGGTCCTTATCTTCTTTTATTTGAGAGAATCATTATTACTGAATAAATTGCACTGCTTATTCTTGGATTGTTAAGCCTATTTTTGTCTTCTTAGGTTGGGTAGCTTTGGTACTAGTATGAGTGTAGGAATTTGTTCATTTCTTCAAAGTTTGCTTATTTATTTAAAGATATTTTTTGAAATAATTACTGTTTAGGGTTTTGACAATATCTGTTTTGATTTCAACATTTTCATTTCAAATTGCATCAGTATAAATATTTTGTGTCTTTCTGTTGATGAGGAATATCTATTTTATTTATTCCTTCAAAGAAGCAACTCTTTCACTCTGATGTTTTTAGAGGATATTTTGTCTTGTTTTCACTAATATTCACTCTCATCTTTATGATTTCCCTCCTTAGTTTCCATTTCAGAGTAGTTTGTTTTTGTTTCTTAAGTATCTTAAGATTTCCCATGATGTCTTCTAGTTTTACTTGCTTTATTTTCTAAGGTAAGCATTGATTGCAATGAATTTTGATTTAGGACTGCTTTTGTAGTATCTAAGAGATTTCATTGTGTTGTACATTCTTTGTGTTTTACATCTGGAAAATTTTAAAATTCTTCTTTGATTCCTTCTGTGAGTCATTGGTTATTTGGAAGTATGTTTGTAATTGTCAGGGGCTATTGCTTTTTTCAAATTTCTTCTTATTGGTTTCTTTTTTTTTTATTTTAAAAGTAAAAGAACGAAAACATTAGCAAACAGACACAAAGTAGTACCAGAACAGTACATTCAAAGCTGAATTACAGATAAGATGACAGGGAATTAACAATGGTTGTTGTGTATTCATTTCAAAATGGTCAGGTAGAATGCATGAGGTGATTTCTATGCTTTTACATTCAATTAAACAGGCTTTGTGGACCAGTATGTAATCTGTTTTGGAAAAACTTCCACGTACTTCTGAAAATAATGTGTACTATTTTGAAGAGGGTGGAAACTCCTGTGTATATCCCTTGAAGTACATGTGTTCAAGGACCTGGTTCAGCCCTTAAAGTTCTTGTTTTTTTGTTTAGTTGATTGGTATCTTTGTGAAAGTTTTGTGTTAATATTCTATATTATGATCCTGTTAATATTTATTTCATATTTTAATTTGAACAAATCTTGTTTTCTAAAGACAGGTGCTCCAGTATTTGAGGCATGTATGTTTATCAGTGTTATCTCTTCATGTTGGGTTTGTTCCCTTAGATAGTATGCTGTGAAATCTTTATCCCTTCTAAAGAGTTTTACCTTGAACTTCACCGTGGCTGACATTAGAATTGCTACTATTGTCTGTTTTTGGTGTCCGGGGTGCATGAAATGTTGCTTCTCATCCTTTAATTTTGTTGTCAATGAAAATTTTTTTTAGATTAGATGTGAGCTTCTTCAATGAAACCAATTTTTGGTTTCTGGTTTTTTAACCAGTCTACCAGGCTCATTCTTTTGATTGGAGAGTTGAGGCTCTTGACAGTGATAGATATTAATCAGGTGTTTTGGTTTATAAGTATCATTGCCTTCTCATCTGGTTTTATATCATTTGTTTTTCTTTTCATTTTATTGTTTTTTTGGTTTTTGCTGTTAATCAATGCCCCCCCCCAGTTTCCTCCCTGATTTTAGCTGTGTCAAATTCATTGTTTCTAACAAGAATATTCTTGAGTACCTTCTCAAGAACTGTTTTAGCAATGATATATCTTAGGAGCTCATCCTTTTTTGTAAATATAGCTTATTTTTCCATCTATTTTAAAGGAGAACATTGGTAGGTAAATTACTCTGGTTTGGAAGTTATTTGAGTTTAGAACTTGAAGCACTTAACTGCAAGTTGATCTGGCATTTAGGTTTTCTTCTAAAAATCTGATTCTACTTTTCCTTTCAGTGTGATTTTTTTGGTTTTCTTTGGATACCTTCAAAATTCTGTTTTGTTTTGTTTGCTGGACAACTGTGTATTTAATGCCAACTCCTCACTCATCATAACTGCCTTGTATTGTATAAGTATCATCTATTTGTATTTTAAGCTCTTATATTTGGGAAATTTTATTTCACAATTTCTATAAGCAAGTTAGTGAATACATTTGTGCTATCTTCTCTATTTTCCTGATGCTAATTAGCCTTAGATTGTTCTTTTTGTTGCCGTCTAGTAGCTGATGTGTAGTCTTCTCATATTTTCTTTCCTTTTTTGAGATTGTAATCATACTTCATTATTTTGCCCTCAGTATCATGTGCTGTGTCTTCTCATTGATCATTTCTGCAGTGTGATCTGTGCTGCTTTTATTTTAGACATTTTCTTCTGACCTGTTTTTGAGGGTTCTATATGCTTTTTCAATCTGACATTCAAATTTTGAAATGTTTTGTTTAGCTTTAATATTTTGTTACCTATTACCCTGAAATACACCATGGACATATTTATTGTAATTTCTGTAAACTTTTGATTCTTTTTTTTATAAAATTGATATATTTTCTTCATCCCATGACACTAGAAAGAACTAGTGCCATTCCCATTAGTGAAGCTAATTGATGTTGACTCTGTCCCTCTATTTTCCAGACAGAAAAGCTTCTCAGTCTTACAATATCTCTACATGATAGTCCTTGCAGTTACTCCCTCCCCTGTTTTCTATTCTCTGCACACTATGAGTATTTATTATTTGCAGTAGCTCTACTGTGAGGGAGGTGAGGTGGCGTGGGAAAATAGGGGGTGTTTGGATAAGTGCTGTTAGACACTAAGGGGGAAGACTGTAAGGGAGACTAGACGTAGATGAGGAGAAAAGACTGATGTGGCATCTGATTTTATTGTAGTGCTGTAAGTTGAGTAGAAGCTTTATTATTCACAGTTTTCAGAAGGTATTCAGTGGGGGCAAGCCAGAGATATGAAAGAAAGAGCATTCAATTTGTGATTGAGAAAAGTTCTGTCATTTTTCAGAGCTTGCTTTTAGCAGGGAAAATAGACTAAATAAGATGTGAACAAAACAAACCTTAGGGCAGGGAGGATCAAGGAATTATGCTAGTCAAGGTAGGAGTGACTGATTTTGATGGGGCTAAGTATGCTGAATTTAAATGCTTGAGAGACCAGGTGTTGCAGCACAAGCTTGAAAGCTCAGCACTCAGAAGGCTGAGGCAACAGGAACACTATGAGTTTGAGGCCACTCTGGCCTACATAGTGAGTCTAAGCCATCCTGAAGTGCATAGTAGACCCTATCTCAAAAAGAAAAAAAAAAAAACCTTGGGAGCAGAAGGGCTTATGTGTTTGGGAAAAGAGTAAAGACATATGTTCATAGCATTGTCTCAGGGGTTGAGGTGAAGAAACTAGAGAAAGAACTGAGATGATGGAGAGATCCTAGATGCCTAGTAAATCAGAGCTAATAGCCAAACCAATGTAAAAGTGTAAAATGCTAATGAACACATGAGAAATAAAAGGAACATAACACAACCCAAATTGCTAAATAATTCAAGAAACATACAAAAACTTAAACAAATGAAATACCTGATGGAGCACAGATTAGCTATATCTACGAGGTTTTGCACATGTGATTCTCAAAGAGCTTCTATGGCAGAGTCTGAGTGTTGACACCTCAACTTGTCCTCTGATCCCTGCACTTGAAAACTGAAGTTAACTCAGACTCAGAACCTCCTTCTGCCAGGTTGCAGGTGTTCTTGCACAGTATGACCCAGTCTGCATTCTTGGGTTAGGAAATTTCGCTATCCATCTCCCTGAATGTAATAGTGGTTCAGCTGACAGAGTCATTGAAACTAAATTGTCCACTGAGGAGTATTCCTATGGAATGCATTCTGACATAGCAGTAACAGGCTAATCCATTACAATGGTGTCTACGGGGGTTAGCTGAGAAATAACACATCATAAGACTCTGGGGGCTCCCTTTAGCAGTGGGAATATGGTGCCAATGTACACTTCAATTCTATGTGACTCATGCTGAAGCATATCAAAATGCAGGAACCAGTCTGTGATCACCACTCCCCACCTCTCAGCCGGACTGCCCTAGTCAGCTCTCCAACTGCTATATGTTACCTGTGACAGTCCTTGCTTCATCTACTCTGCAAACCTGGCAGTGTGGAGGAGCTAATGGGCTCTTCTCCAGTCAGGTTTTAAGGCCCAATCCTCCTCTGCAGTGGTTTCCCTGAGAGCTCCGGTTCCATGCCCTGTGTCAGAAGGTGCTTGTAGTGTACTCACTCACCAAATGTTGACTTTGGAGGGCCACCCTGGAAGTAGTATGTCACATTCTTCCTGTTGTATCCTGATGCAGTTCTTTGTTAGCAGAGAAGGGGCGAGTTCCACTCTGCCTCCTTACTGTCAGTCAGCCAATGGATGATGGTGGCACCATGGTTTCTGCCTCTGCTTGCGTGCCATATCCTCCGTATCACTCAGTCCTACTTTCTAATCCTATGTCAGTTCCTTCCCGGGCCACTTGCACTCTCCCGTCACTTCAGTAT
>PVLD010034964.1:0-12196 GCA_004027595.1 Dinomys branickii | reverse complement strand
TTTTTGGTTTTTTTTTTTTTTTTTTTTTTTTTTTTTTCTGTTGTTGAGAGGATCAACAGTCTGACTAAATTTGCATGTCTGTATATGGGTCCATACATCTACAATTCGAAGATATCAATGGATAAAGCAACAACTACTGTTGAGACCATATCACCTTGACTATAGATTAGTTGTGATTGTACTATTTTCTATGATAATGGGTGTCTGTTTGTCAATATGTTTTTGTACTTTTATGTTTCTAAAATAAAAAAAAAAGAAGAGGATGATATGAGATCATTTTTCCTTCTATTTTTGTAAAATAAAATAAAACCTAGTTAGTGTTCTCATTGCTTTTCTCTAGGGGATTAAAGGATTCTAGATTGTTTAACATTTGATGCGGATTTTTTTCCATACTAAATAATACCCTAATTTCATTCATAATACCTTCTCAAACTTATCATTACAAACCCATCTTCTTTCAATATTTTGTTTCTTTTCATTCATATGACGTAGGAAATAGTTTTTTACAGTTTTAATCAAGATAGAACCCTAGAATTATAAACCCAAACTCAAATTTGGTTAATAGCATGCTGAAACTAATGCTATTTGTGGCGGTCATCCTAAGCTACAATCTGCTCTGTCGGGAGCGTTCATTACAGACACAATCACGGAGGGCTTACACCTTGGGCACTAAGAAATTAAAAGATAATGTGAATGATATTGTACCAGGAAAAAAAAAACATTACAGTGATAAACATCAAAAGGAATGTAGCCTACGTCTTTGAGATATCTAAAATAATGGGCAGTGCAATGGAAGGTTTACCTTGCCTGTGGGAATGTCACTAACATCGTCTGTATGTAAAACCTTCCTGGGAAGAAGACAGGCAAAGTAATAAAGCTGTTTGAGTGTGACTGTGATTTTCCCGTCCAATTATGGGGAGGAAGGGGGATCTAACTTTCCCAAAACTTCCTATCTGCCTACACAAGATCAAAGCTGTCTTGCTGTGGTGTATGAAAGTTAAAAATATCTTACCGCACTGTAGTACAGTCTCTTCCTTTAAATGTGTATTAACTCATCTGTGTTTCTTTTCAAAAGCAGAACTCTGACAGCATCTGTTTTAAGAAATACTTCGAGGTAGCTGAAGGAATAAGCAGAAAATAATTAATTTTTTGTAGGAAGATGTAATTCAGGTTTGTATGTTGCCCTGTGATCTCAGAAGCTTGTGTTTACTACTTTCATTTCATATTTAACAATTTTTCATGTTAGGGACAAATAATTAAGTTTTAGGTATTTTTACATTTTGTGAACTCAAATACAAAGTGATATACATAATCATAATAAAATGCATTATCATTGCCTAGATTCTTATAAATTTTCAAAATTGAATGCTTAAGTGTATATAACAGAAATAAAATATTAACAAATGGATCTATTATTGTGAATAGAGAGAAATAACTAATTTATGCACTGAGCATATTTTTCTATTCCAAGTTTTGAAGACAGTGTGTATATGAAATTTTTTAAGTTCTTTCTGACACTTTGTAAAGAATCAGTTTAGTTGAAATCAGTTTTGATAAATATGCACTAGTTAAGTAGGAAGAAATCTGATTGTCTTCCTATAACCAGAACTCTTTCTTTAACTATAATTTGGAAGGAACAATCAGTTACTGAGGAGGTCTATCAGCACCAGAAAATGTGTTTTGATAGAGAAGGGCAGACACATTTATGGATACCTGTCTATGAGAGACCATAAGGAGTGTATGAAGGACATGCAATACATTGATATGTGCCAACTCTTATTCCAATCGTTATGATGGTAAAGTTGTTTGCTATTGTTCCATGCCATCTTTTCATCTTACACACAACACTGCATTGGTTTAAAATTATGTTCATACAGACAGAAGTATATTAAACTGAATCAGATTATTCCTTGTGGTTTTTCCAAGGTTTATTCACTTCTTAATAATCAAGTTTGGGTCTAATTTTAAGGTACAGAATAAATAAAAATGTGACCAAAAATACTTACTATGGTATTTGCATATGTCACTATTCTCCATTAACATCTCACTTATAACATTCTGACGAGATGTGTAAACTGTTTTGCAACTTCCTCCAAATATAGGTAGATTATTCACAAGTGAAATAATGTACATTTTTGGATGGAGTGATTATATGTTCTTTGTCTATTTTGCTATAGTATCTCGTCTAGCCAAATACACGTAAATATTTGTCCAGTTAATTGAACATAGATATAATGATTCTGGTTTTGGATATACTATCACTGCCATAAACGTTTAAATATCCTAAAAACACAAACTAATATTTCTACGTATTACTTTAGTGTCTCTCACTGTTGCTTTAGTGCAGTCTACAGCATGAACCCTGCCAATAAAATAATAAAAAAATAATCTGTGGTCATGTGGACTACTGACAGCCTTCTTGGATTATACAGTCATGCGGAGACACTTTTAACATGCACAGTGCTTAATAATTTGCCTGAATGGCTTACTTCACAGTATTTAAACTCCAAATGATGACTCCATTTGTAAATGTCTCAGGACCTAGAACTAGCAACAGCATTCTGGATCCAAAACCTTTACCAGAAAAAATAAAGAAGTAGAAACATGACAGTCTAAATATAGGATAAAAGTGAGTCATTCAAAGATAATGGGAGAGGAATTAGAACATCCTCTATAGCACATCATTTCTGGCATCTGGTCTCCTAGCCCTGGGTCCCTGACACTGGCTACTAGTTTCACCTGATGACTTCTACATATGCACATGTGTAGAAACATTACTCAAATTATGCCCAAGCCTGGCTTTATGGTCATCTGGCCCTGATATTCACAAGAAGACCCATATTCATGGAAACATAGAACATGTTTTAATGCACTATTCTCCGTTTTTAGAATTGTTTTAAAAGATTAGCTATGTACATGGGCAAACCCCTTACAATGTATTTAACTGTCTCATACACAATCATGTAAAAATAAAATTAAAAAAAATTAAAAATGTCATGTGTTTAAGTTTGTATTTAAGTGAATTCCAGTGGCGGAACAGAGTGTGCTTGGTTTGAGGTGCAGGAAAACTTGTGGTCTCAGGAGTCATACAGTCCTGGTTCCTGTAGACCTAGGGCCTACTCTCCCCCACCTGCTCCTCTGCTCTCTGGCAGCTCAGGCCTGGTCTTTCCCTCCTTCAACCCTGGGCAGTGTCTGTTTCTATAAGCCCATAGAGGGCAGGGATTTGGTGGTGAGGAACACAGGAACCCACATTCTGCCATCTCCTCTGCCCTTCAGGGGACATTAATACCACCCAGGTAGCCAGGTCAGAGTCTGTGCATGTGCTCTGGAGCATGTCACTATGGGACGGATGCTGGTGCTTCACCAGAAGTGTTCATCCAACAAGAAACAGGAGGCCATTTCTCCAGCATGAGTTGAGTTGGTCAAGGTGTCACAGATTGTAGGTTAATCTGTTGGAAGTTGTGGATACTATACCTTCTTAATTTCCTCAGAGCTAGTCCACAACTGTGTCTTTTAGGAGGTGTGATCATTCATGCAGTGAATGCCTAAATTTAAATGTATATTCACTCATTCCTCCCACAATACTCCCTCTGGCTTCAAATATACTTATTCCTTTATCCTAGCCACCTTCCACAGCAGTTCTAGAAGCCTTCTTTACACAGTAGCTCTGATTATGGACTTGTGACTGCTTTGATTTCCCAAAGCTATTCAAAACATTTTCCTTTTGTGGTCCTTTCGACATGAGGGGGAGGGGCAGAAATTGCCAGTGCCCGATCAGATGAATATGGTGGAGGGGACCACACAAGAATGGCTTTAGGGGTCCCCCTTTCTGTTGGGTGCACTAGGCAGAAGCAGTCACCCACTTCTTAATCACTGCTTGTAAAGACAGTATTTTTATCAGCCCTGTAGTTTTTTCATATATGCATTAATTCCTCTTATATTTGCACTTAGAACTAACATTAAATGATTCTCTCTCTCTCTCTATATATATATATAGATTATATTGTATGTTTTTACATATACGATATATATATATATATATATATATATATACATATGAAAAATAATAAATAGCAAACTGCAAGACCAAACTAGTCTCAGAAGAATAATGAATACAAACTAAAAAAACAAAACTGTAAGATGCTCTAGAGACCAGTGAGTTGGGGAATAAGCTTTATTGGTAGGGCCTTCTATATCACTTGTATTGCTTTCTGAGAAAAGGTCTCCTCCGGTTTCATTATTCACTGGATTCCAGACTGTGCAGCCAGCCTTATGTGTGTGTGTGTATATATATATATATATATATATATATATATATATATATATACTATATTGGACCCTGTCTTAATGTCAGGTGATGTCTATTTCTTTTTGCCCTTATTTCCTTTTTAAATTAAACTTTTGATATGGGATTGCCTTTCTTACATATATGTTTATTACATATTCTCTGACACTGCCTCTGGACTCACTATTTTGAACCCCTGCATAGTAAATTGCCATTAACTAGTAGGTAAACAGCCTGCAATCTCATTAACTGTGTATTCTGTGACTGGTAGCAGAATCTCAGCCAATCATGGATGTGCTTCAGCCTCACACAGGCTGACAATGGATGAGCCCACGGCACAACTACGTAAGGCAAATGCCAAGGTGCGAAGAATGAAGCTGCTTCTGGGTGTCCCTTACCGATTCTGTGTGTAAATACTGCCCACCATGTTTAAGAGCAGAGTGCCCTGAAGCTTTCCTAGTTCTGAAGGATGCCTGATTTGTGATTTATGCTCTGCTCGCATAAATTCTTCTACCGTATTCCACTCATGCGTGCATGTATTCATTCAATCATTCATTATATTGGGGATTGAAACCAATGTGATTGCACTGAGCAACCTCCCCAGCACTTTTTATTTTTCTTTATTTTGAGACAGGATCACCTTACGTCACCAAGTAGCCAAGGCGGGCTCAGACTTGTGATCCTCCTCCCTCAGCCTCCCAGTGCTGTGTTTACAGGTGTTCACTACTACACTTGGCCTTCAAAGTACCCTTTTAAATTTAATTGGCCAAAGTGTTCCTTCGGACAAAACCTACCTGCCTCCATTGGCCAGTGTTCTTCTGTCCCTTCCACAGTGGACGTGCTAGCTTCCACGCCCTCAGCAGGCGCTCCATGATTTGCATGTTTGATCCCACATCCTGCTATCTGGCCTACCCAGTTTAGGACTGTACAGGTGCATGGGGATTGCTGAGATGGATGTCCCTGAGCTCTAGTGAAAGTGTGACAGGATTTTCAGGAAAAAATTAACTGGAGAAAATGGAGTGGATCATTTCAAGTTGGTATAAGATTTCAACAATAGTAGTGAGGACCTACGTATCATGAAATACGTTAAATATTTAAATTGCAGGGTGATTATAGCGACAAAACATTGAAGTTGCAGTGGGATTACAGAGACCGTTCATCATTTTAGAGCAGAGTAACTATTGTTGGGTTCAGAAATCCCCTTCTCTATCTGTGTCTATCTCTGTATCTAGCTATCGTCTATCTACCTATATCTTTTTGGGGGGCAGAGTCTCACTATGTAGTTCAGACTGACCCTGAGCTCACTATGAAGCCCAGGCTGGTCTCAAATTCAAGACCATCTGTTGGGAACTAGTTATTATAAATTGAGTCTGGGGGATGTTCAAATTTCTTTTTGTCCTGTGCTTTTGGGCCAGATTTGAACACAGAAACTCCCTGAACTTTTCTGGTCACAGCTGGGAGTCCTGGGGCTGGTGAGTGCCGTGATGCTGACAGGGCAAGATAAGACCTGCTGAAGACCATAAGGCACCTGGAAAACCTCCAGTTCCCTCACTGTTCACCTGTCTAATCTTTGTCGTTGTCCCTCCAAGAATATTTTGATCTTCCTAGCGCACCATAGTTGCCATTACTCTTCCTGGAAACAGCCGCTGCTCTTCACCCACTGTCCTTGCTTCGGATGTAGTGAACAAACACCGAGGTTCTGGGTGCCTTCTATTTTTTTGTTCCCCAAGATCAACTGGTCTTTCCACATCCCTGACTCTGTACCAGAGATCGGAAGCCACTTCAGGTGTCTCTGGTAGCGATCTTCCTGCCTCTGCCTCCCAAGTTCTGGGATTACACGCATGCCTCACCATGCCTGGAGACTTCAGATGTATTAGTGATCTGTGATGTGTTTTTCATGATTACAGACTATCACTGAATAGTTCCGTACAGGGAACTTGACAATGAAACATGTTCTTCTTCCTAACACAGTTTCCTGGAGGTTTCAGAGGGAACTGAGCATAGTATCAAGAGATGAGAGAAATAAAGAGAGAGACTAAAAAGAAACCAGTAATTTCACCCCATCACATCTTTCACTGTTATTTTTAGTGCCAGTACTTATTGTGCATATGTGACTAGCTTATAGGCCTTTGGAATTCATAACTCAAGCTCTTTTTTAGTACTTTGAACATAATGAACCAGCATCACCACATCTTATTATGTGATTAAATTCAGTAAGCTGTTGAAGATCTCCAGCATTGCCTGTCCAATAAAATTTAATTTTGCTTATAATATCTCATTTTACTCATCACTTGGTAAACCATTATCCACATGCCAGAATCAATGAACTTCTTATAAAGATGACATGACTAGAATGCCAGCTTCAGGATAAAAATGCACAGGAAAATGTAAGGTAATTATTAATTAATTGATGGAATACTTTGTGTTTTTTCTTGACATCTATAGCTAGACAAAACATGTATGAGTACTAAGTTTTGAATAATCTACTAAAAAGCATTTGGGAAACTATTACTACATATGTATAGATAGTTCCTGAATGACCAGATTCAATGATGCACTACACATCCTTAAATTGCAGCAGTAATCTCGGTGGGGGGTCTCTCTTCCTCTAATGAAAGCAAATCCAAACAAAGAAAACTTATCATGCTTTTCTTTTCTCTATTTAGGCCTGTGTGGATGATTCAGAAACTGTAGGTGTACATTCAAATTGGTAAAGGCTTTTGACAGTAAATTTTCCTCTCTTTTTCCTATGTGATTGCTTCATAAATATTTGTTGATTCAATTTCTTAATGTGTTTTTATAACTTTCAAGCTCAATTTCTTAATGGATTTCTTACTTTTTGATTTCTCTCTGCCTCACGGCGACTCACCATATGCAGGAACTTACTACAGTATCTCACTAACTTTAATCAGTTTTGTGTTTTATAGTCTATTATTCTGCCAGAGTCAACTCAGTAGTAGAAAGAATTCAGATCACTAGAGATGTGAAGGAAAATATAAACCTTCTTTCCCGGATTAGAAAACAAATGAAATTTAAGATAGCATGGAAACTAATGAAATTACAAAGGGCAATTTTACTGTTAATGCTTTTTATTTACCAATTGAAAAGCATAGAAACCTTCTTAAAAATATAATAAACATAAGATAAACATAAAAGACATAGATTAAGTAGAAAATTATGCAAACAAACATACTAATCTAACCTTGGCCCATCAAAACATGCTGAAACTAAACTAATTTGACACTAATCAATTTGTACTTCAAAGTAAACAAAGATTAGAGTGATATGACATGAGAGGCAGTCCTCTAATATACATTTCACTAAACAAAGCATGTAACTACATCAGGAAAAAATATGAAATTGAAGGGAAAAATTATAGATCCCCAAATATTACCCAAACCTTCAAAACACCTCCCTCAATAATAGAAAGCCCAAAACATGAGACATTTGTCAAAACAATGAAGGTACCTTGATACCTTAATGTTAAATAAATTAAGCAATACACACAATCTTAAACAATAAAGAGACATACTAGGGAGCAAGAGAGAGAAAGACAGTGTATTGTATTCTAAGTATGGGCTCAGTTTATGGTTTCCTTAATACAGTATGAAAGCTTATTCTGCAGGGTTTCTGTTTATTTGGATATGTCAAGGTCCTCATTTTTATGAACATGGTTGATTTCAGTCAATAGTTCCTATGATTTTTAGAAGAGATCGGGCGTATTCAGGGTGTTGAGGCCATAGACTCTCATGGTTTTTAGAGGACTATGTGCTCTGCAGTTTTGGAATACAGTGTAATGCGCCACTTGAAGCATGATGCTGATTTTAATTGCTTCATTAACTACAACCATCAACTGATGTCAGTCCAGGTGGCAATATTTCAGCTTTTCCTCTTGACCATGGAAAACATTCTGGCAAAGGGATATCTTGGTGAAGGATACATCAACTGTACATACAATTCTTAATGATGAGCTTTTTCCCATCTCCAACTCTTTCATAGGAGGTCATCCCTTGACATGGACATTCCTCGCTCAGCTTCTTGATGTTCCTTCTTATATTTCAACCAAAGTTACATTCTCTGATGCAAAACTTTCTCCACCGTATTACTCCATGTCTTAATCTCTTCCCATGTCCTTGACTACATTTATAAAATTTTCCCTCAGAATATTTTGCTGAGCAGTATTGTACACTTTCATTGCATTTAGGTGACATCTTATGTCTTCCAAAGACTTTTCTTTGATCCTATTGATAACGTTTTCATCCCACTCTGCTGGTTCTAAAGCTCATGTACTTTGTGCATATTTCCAGTCACCTAGCCATTGAGAGTGGACACTTCACTAACGTGCCTTGTATCTACCTACCATTTTTATTGCTTACCAGTTTCTATTCCTTATTTTATTGCTCATTTCTTGGTATCATCTCAATCCACAAAATATACATATGATAATTCCTAATCCACAACGTCTATGAAGGTAAAACAAAAACACAGAAGAAAAAGGATAAACATTTTGGGTAATACATATTTGTTTCAATTTATATGTATGTACTATATATACTTTTTATAATTCAAAATATAAAGCAAGTTTTTAAGTTATAAAGAATAAAAAAAAACAGAAAATAATAGATATTGGTGTCCTTGAATTGTATACCAAATATTCCCAGCAGAACATCTCTCACATTTTTACCATCAAAACTGTGACTTATGTAGCAATTAAATGGCAGGAAATCCATCAAGCTTCACACAGCCCTTTGGAAAGTCATCTAAGAAGTTCTGTGATACAGACTTTGGTTTGAGGAAAAGAGCTCATTCCGTGTGGGGAATCAGAACGGAGTGTTTTACTTGTGGAAAATGTTGTTTTAGGCTCTTCCAAAGATCAAATGGCAGGAGCCTATCAGGAAAGAATCTCAGTGTGTTACGAACATTCTGGCTGTCATGTAGTTATGAGAAATACCATGAATTATACAAAACATAGCATGAAGATTTTTCTCTAAAAAATACAAAATAAAGTCTGATACAGTATTCAAAATAAAAACTTGGCCAAGAAGAATATCATTTGGTCAATATGTTGAAGTCTTACTATAATGAATGCAATTTGAGACCATACTATGGTTGCCCTGGTATGAAAACCTGCAAGAGCAAATAAGGTCTAAAATGTACAGTGGATATTGTGAAAAGGGAAGAACTTATTCCAAAGGAAAAAGGAACTAGAATGAATAAAAGGGGAAAGGACAGTAGGGAACAGGGAAATAATTGAAGTCATTTATACTATTAGTGTCTCTTCATTAAAAAGGAAGGTTGGGGCTAATATTGATTGGAGAAATTTGTATGCCCATATCTTCTACCCTGAGCAATCACTCTAAGATAGCAACATGTAATGTATAAACTATTGCTATTCTTTATTATTTTGTTGTGAAACTTTGTTTTCCCTTTTTTCCATAAAACAAAAAGTAAAAAGTAAAAAGTGAGCTTGATCTTTAACGTTTAAGGCAATAGAAGAGGATACATAGAAAATAGTGAAGAAATCCGCGGCCAGCAGAATGAAGCCCTCTCTGGAAGGAACCGATTTTGATGAATATGCTATGATTTGTCATCAAGTCCAAAAAATCAGAAGGGTTGAAAATCATGATTGTGAACACCTATTTAGTTTTCCATTTCTTATAGGAATAGACAGTAAATAAAAAATGTACAAGCCTTATGCTGTATATAGATTTGTTTTTAAGTGAGAGAGGGAGGAGGCTAACTTTCCATCCTTTAAAAAGCTTTTGTAATCAGTCCAGCATGCTATCTCAAATTCTAAATCAACTAGAGAAATATATCACTTCAGTTTTGTCATCAAGCAGCCCTAGCTACAAGAAATCATAATCCACTCAATTCAGTGGGGTAGGTGTTTTAAGAATTTCAAAATCTTCAGAGACACTTACAAGCAGTCTCTTGTATCGGAGATCAAAGATTATTGATGCTATTTTTGTGCTTCTCTTTACATTCTTGTTGAAGTTTCAGAAGAATATTCTAATTCTCCTACCTTTGTAAGGACAATTCTTTTATTGTTATTGCACATAGTCATTTAATGTTACCTGTTAGAGGGACCATACCACATATGCAGAAGGGATACATTTATATAAATTCTGGATCATTTATACATGAAGATGTTATGTTAAAATGTAATTGTTTTATTATACTTCAGATTATAGCGTGAGATACTATTAGCAAAGCTTATTTGAGTATATGCATATATGTACTTTTCCAACATATGACCGCTTTTCCTATGTCATAACTATAGCCATTTTCATGTGACTTGAAATTTCTGTTCAATTGAAAATAATAAATTCAAGACAAAATAATAAAAGTTAAATTTTAAAACTAAAATTCTATAGACTGAAACTGTCCTTTTTTGGAGACATAGTCTCACTACATAATTCAGGCTGGCCTTGAACTCATTATGTTTTCTATATATCCCAGTCAGTCTCAGACTTGCAGAAATTCTCCTGCTTCAGCCTCCCGAGTTCTGGGATGACAGGCAGGTGCCACCATGCCTGGCTGAAATGCTCCTTCTTGAATCATTATTTCTAAGCCACATCAGTTGCCAAGGGCCTCATTTATATTTTTTTCTTTTGAACCACGCTACACCATACATTTTATTTAGAAATATCTTTTTTGCTTCTGGTTTTAAAAATGGTAGATAAACATAAAAGAAAGGCAAGTGCCTATGGATCCAAGCATCCCACTGTGTGTTTGAGTTATGCTGGAAAACGAGGTAAAGAGTGAGCAAAATCGTTCTCTTTTAAAAAGAAAATTGAAAAACACTGTTTCAATATCCTTAAGGTAGCAATAAGCACTTCTTCCTTTATGAGGTGACTTTGCTAATATATGTAATTAGTTCTTGTCTCATTTTACTGTTCTACATACATCATGTAAAAATGTACAGGATAATTATTCCTGAAATTTATGTTTCAGTTCAACTACTAAAAGTTTTTAAATACCATTCAAAGAGAGAATACATAGTGATTGGGAGATTACAGTAATGCACACATTTACAAGTGCTCCTTGGATGTGTCAGGTATAAATTCATTTATATTTTCAAAAAATAGAATTTCTGCTTCTGTAAAAATTCTTGCTTCAAGTGCTTTTGAACTTGGGAGACATGTTGATGATCATGGATTCCACTGTTTCTGAAAATTATAAAATTTACTAGTTTTTAAATTTATTTTCCAATACTTTCTCATTACATATGTAAAATATACCTTCTTACCATTATAAAGTTCAATTTTTTTTCAAAATTCTATATTAAGGAGAAATGATAAGCAACATAGATTGTGACAGGTGATGATGTAAATTTTCACATGTATATCAATAGCTCTTATATGCCATTACTTTATATAAAATAATACTTATATATGTAGTATCAAGAAAATTTTCTGCATGAAATTTTGTCTGTGAAAAATGTTATGCCTCGCTGTATATAGAATGTTTTAGAATGGCTTGTGTGGGACACATGAATATTCCTTAATATGTATATGAGTGTGCATGTGAATAGGGACACATTTATATTTGTGGCTGTGTAACATAAAAATACACAAATGTATTCAATATCAGTGTGTATGAGAATTGTGGACATAAGCACATATCAGAACACATACTTTTCACTAATAAATCTATGAATAATTTCTATAACTAGAATTTTATTTATTTATTTTTTTTTCTCTTTACAAAAGTTTTATTTCTTTTTTTTTTTTTTATTTTAGAAACATAAAAGTACAAAAACATATTGACAAACAGACACCCATTATCATAGAAAATAGTACAATCACAACTAATCTATAGACAAGGTGATATGGTCTCAACAGTAGTTGTTGCTTTATCCATTGATATCTTCGAATTGTAGATGTATGGACCCATATACAGACATGCAAA
>PVLD010034963.1:0-12198 GCA_004027595.1 Dinomys branickii | reverse complement strand
ATCAACTGTCTGACTAAATTTGCATGTCTGTATATGGGTCCATACATCTACAATTCGAAGATATCAATGGATAAAGCAACAACTACTGTTGAGACCATATCACCTTGTCTATAGATTAGTTGTGATTGTACTATTTTCTATGATAATGGGTGTCTGTTTGTCAATATGTTTTTGTACTTTTATGTTTCTAAAATAAATATAAAAAATAAAAAAAAAGAAAGAAATTATCTCTAGATGGCTTATAATACCTGAAACAGTATAAATGTTAAGTGAATAGTTGATATACTGTATTGTTTAGGGAATTGTGACAAGAAAAAAGTCTTTACATGTTCGGTACAGGTGCAACTTTTGAAGTAATTTTGATCTGAATTTGGTTGAATCTGTGGATATGGAACCCATGGATATGAGAGGCTGACTGTGCATATGTATTACATGCATATTTTTGTATCTTCAAATTACCCTTTCCTCTTAGATTTTAAAATTTATACCAAATAGGTATAAACCTCTGCGATGGTTTTCTGGGCTTTTAAAGTTTTTCTTTTTCTTTATACATAGTAAACATTGCAATGTGTTCTTTTTAATACTGTCTTGACCACAACCATATGGTAATTTCTGGTATTATAGTCTGCAGTTTAGATTTTGTTACATCACAATATTAACGACAAAAAACTTAAATACTAATCTTTCCCTGCAAACATGTATAGTATTATTGGATTAATTATGATGTTCTTTTATACAGTTTTATAATTAATTTTGTTGTAATTCTAGTATAGTTTCTACTAAACATCAAAAAGAGTAATGAGGACCTGTGTGAGCAAAACACACACACTGAGATCCCCCAAATGTGACCCTGGTTCCAGGGTATGGAGCACAAGGGGTGGGGTGAAAGTGCTCAAAGTCTGTGCAGCACAAATCTACCATGTGGAGCCTGTTAACCTTTAGCTAGTAAAAAAAAAGAGTGGGGAAAAAAAGAAGTGTCTTTGCTCCTTCCCACTGTGGGCAGCCACCGTGGGCCCTGAGGACTCATGTTCTTTGTCCTGTTGGTGTGGGGATGTGCCAGTTGGCCCCTGTGACTTAGGGGGCTTGCTGAGGCCCATGCACTTCATAGTGCTGACAGCAGGGGCCTGAGTCATCACAGATGGCTGCACAGTCAAGATGCTCTGTAGAATCCTGTCCAAACCTTCCAAATCATTTTCCTACCCTGTGTCACAATCGCCTGTCAAATCTCACCTCAAACCCATGTCATTGCTCATGAAGGTACTTCCAAAACCTCATTCTGGGATTCACAACTTCCTATCTTGACCACCCACCACTCCTGGGAAATTGCTAGCCCTGCAAGACCACAAGAAGTCAAGTTCCTTGTCTGCTTCACTGTGGCCATCTCTGACCACAGCGTTCTGCAGGGCCTGCCTCCTTCCTCTCCCTCACTTTTCATCTGCTCACCATTACTTTGTTGATAGGCTGAAATGACACCAGCTCTAGAGGTCTCCTCTGCTACCTGCCTCAAAAGGGTGGTACCAATAACTTAAACTTCTGTTTATCCCTTAGGGAAGTATATAAATCTGGTCATTGTGACTTTAATCTTCCAGCCACACTTTTGATGTGCTCTCATCTTCTGACTGGCTGTAGTATTTCTGCCTCACTTAGCTGTCTACGGTACTGCCCTGTCATATGGGAAAGTGATGGGAGCTACTGCCCCATGTGTGGCTGAGTCAGGGACATCACTCGGCAGCAGCCTACAATCTAAGCTTGGAGGTGATGAAATTCAGAGCCAGGTTGCCATGATAATTTTTCAATCTTTAATGGATTATTTTATATCCAGTAATATATAAACATGGCACCAAATTTTAATACAGCAAAAAGTTCAATAGAGAAAATTACCCCTATATCTACCAGTAGCTAATCATGTTCCTTTTCCTACATTGGGGGAGCCTGGGGATCTGCCTGGGGCATATGTAACAGATGTTCCCTTTTGTGGTTTCTTTTTTTTTTTGGCACTGGGAATCGAACTCATGACCTTGCACTTGCCAAGGAGGTGCTTGCTCACCTCCTGAGTTATATGCCTGGCCCTGTGCCCTGTCATGGGCTGGATATCAAATATCCCCAAAGGCAATGTGAAGGATGGGCTGCCTGCTTGAGGCTGCTGGAAACTTTAGGAGCTGGGCCCTAGTGGAAGGAAGCAGGTCACTAGGTGTGCCCTTGAAGAGGGTATCAGAGCCAGGTACAACTTCTTGGCTTTCTAGCCTCCATGAAGTGAGCAGTTTTGTTCCTCCACACACCTCCACCATGATGTTCTGACTCCTAAAGGCTTGAAAAACAGCATTGCTTACCCAGACATGGACTGAAACCTCTGAAGCCGTGAGCGACAACAAACCTATCCTCCTTATAAGTTGATTTGGAAAAGCATTTTGTTATGGTGATAGAAAGCTGACTAACATACATGTTCATCCTGCAAAGCATACATTTCTGTCTTGGTGCAAATGGTAGTACACTGTGTGCTTGCATTTTTTCCTCCTAAAATATATACTGAAATTGAACAATTAAGCAAATAGATACAGAATTGTGGGAGTGAGGTTGCTCTCTGTTGGAGAGGAAATTTACTAAAATGATTAAGTGGTAATTGCTATATATTGGTACACACTACATTACTTTACTCTTTTTACTTTTGTGTAGGATTATCTGGTGTGGATGTATCATAACTTATCCAACCAATGTCAGATAGGTGCTTTTTACTTTGTTTTATTTTGTTACTATAGTCTAAATTGTAATGATTAATTATAATACATTTTTCCTATATACCTGCAAGGTAAACAACTGTAAACTACAGGATAAAGTCTGGAATTATAATTTCCAGAACAGAGAATACGTATCTCTCTTTTATTTTTATATATATTTCTAACTTGACCTTCATAAAAAGTAGAAATTTACATACAATCAAGTATTGCATAATGTCATTTCACTCAACAATGGACCTAATATACAATGATGGCCCAAAATACAATAGATCAATACAATAGATCTGAGCAATTCCTATTGCCTATTGTGACACAGGCATTGTAACTTCATAGCCTAACACACTGTGTTTGTGGTGATTCTGCCAGTTAAAATATAGCATTTATGTACAGTATAATACTTCATGATAGTAAGTGACTATGTTACTGATTTAGGTGTTTCCTATGTTGTATTTTTTACTATTATTTTAAAAGATTTTATCATTATATTAAAACAGTTTACTATAAAACAATCTGCTATGTTACATCAGAAGTAACTTCGTAAATATCTTATTTACGGTGTGTCTTGAGTGCATCAAGAGGCCACACTGAATGACTGAACTAGACCCCCTGGAACTGTACACACTTCATGATGTTCACACAATAACAAAATGCCCTAGTGATGCACTTCTCAGACTGGTCCTTATTGTTCAGTGACACATGACTACAGTCATTTGTGAGGAACACTTTTACTTACGTATAAAATGTACATGTATAATGCATTACACATAGATGGAAGTTGCACCCATAACCAAAAAGATTACCATCAAATAACATAAAAAACAATAGTGAACACGCCTCTAGTGGAAGCATTTGTTTCCTACAGTGATACACATTAACAGTTCTCATACTGGTAAAAGTATGTACTGAAATTGAACAGTTAGGCAAATGGATACAGAACTATAGGAGAGAGATTGCTCATTGATGGAGAGAGAATTTACTAAAATGATCATGGTAATGGCTTCTAGCTGAAATCATCAGTATGAGTTCATATTTAGGTTAATATCTATAGAGAGTTATGTATAAATGTATGTATGGATATTGTCTGTCAATGGGTTAGCATGCATGCATATTTCCTTCCTCTGTCTTCTCTAAGGGTTTAGAAGCAAGGATACATGTTGAGGCCTGTGACTAGATGTCTCGCCAAAGCCTTGTGCATTATACTTGGAGAGTTAAAAGTTGCTGGATTATGGTGCATGAATCCACGGATTAAGGGTGTGATACTGGATGAAGGGTGTGGATAATGGAAGCCTGCCCTGGCTGTGGGTAGCACTAATCAATAGGCTTAGAACCTGGATGGAATCTAAAGGGAATGAGGGAAGGAAGGCTGCTGCTTCCTGTCTGCTGCTGCTTCCTGTCTGCTCTGCCACAGCCTTCTGCCATGCCACCCTGCCTTGGAGCCCGCAGACTATGGACTGAAACCTCTCCAAATTGTGAGCTAAGTAAACCTTTCCTTCTTTAATCTTGGTGTTGGATAATTTGTTCCAGCAATGAGAAGCGCACTAAGCCAGGATGTAATCAAGTGATGACGTACTTTCACTACATGAGGCCCTGGGTTTGGCCCCTAGACTGCCCCTCTCCACAAAGCAACCAGCATACTCCTCCCTGGATCATCTTTTACTAATAGCATTCTCCAGTGAAATAAGCCTGGACCTTTTTGTTAAATGGCTGATTGTAGGACTGGGGCAGGTTGTAAAATGGTTTATCATATTTGTGATGTGTATAAGATGACTTTAGAGCATTTTGTAGGGTCAAAAATTAAGGAAGCACAAACAAGCAAACCATGATGAAGACCCATCACAGGGACGCAGGAGCTGTATGAACAAAACCCAGTCACCAAGTTGGAACAGTCTGAGCAGTGAGATAAATAATGTAGTATTGACTTATACAAAGCATAATTTGGTGATTTATTAATCCATAGTCGTGTAAATAAATGATCAAACAAATAGTGTGTGTCAGACAAATCTCCCATGCAGAAGAATTCCAAATAACTTATACAGATATTGTTTGCTCAGGGAGACACTGAGAGGATGCAAGGAGAAGAGCATGTTACCTTTGTGGTTTCCTCTCCCAAACTGTAACTAGGATTGAATTACAAGAAAACATCAAACAAATTCAATACCTAATCAACAGTCTGAAATCGTCATGGTCATCAAGAAACAGGAAAAGTCAGAGACACTGTCTTGGCAAGAGGAGCCTAAGGACACATGACAACCAAGTGGTGGTGTCTTGGGTCAGGAAACAGGCATTAGGCAAGAACCAAGGCAATTAAAATAAAGTGTGGACATCTGTTAATAATAATCATGCATCCACACCAGTGCACTGGCTGAGACCAACGTTCCATACTAATGTAAAATGCCAGCAGTAGGGCAAATGAGTCTGAGAGTATAGGAACTGTGCACGACCTCTGTGATATTCTGAAAATGCAAAGCTATTCTAAAATAAAAAGTTAGAAAATGAAGGTTGAACTTCTACATAGATTTATAGTTTCTTCTAAAATTAGTTTTTCATGTGTTTTCATTTACATGCACATTTTAATGACATGACATTGCACCATATGTGCTGCTTTAAACATGTCTTCTGTTGCTTCTCCCTCTCTCCCCACACCATGTGCATACACACATGTTGTACGCTCATATGTTTTGGATCCACGCTGGACAATTGCAAATGCAGTAAGAATCACATCTGATTTCCTCATTCTGTTCCTGCTGTGGGAACTGGCTGCCATATGCAGCTTTTCAATGGAGAGTCTGGGATTAGGTGGACGTGATGGGAAACTGCCTTGCTGTTGAGGGGCTGTCTATGGAACAACTAGAAAATCAACACCTTGGCGCCAAGTGTGCAATGGTGACACTCAGGTAATGCACTCCTTACAGTTGTTGGGAAGATAAGGTGAGCCAATGACACGCAGCATAGGTGTGTGTGTTACCCTATGCTGTGTGTCATTGCTCATAGTGGTGGCTGCAAAGGTATTCTCCATGGTGGTGCCCCTCTCTTCACATCACCTCCTGCTATTCTTCCTTCTCTCACTATGTTCCGACCTCAGGGCCTTCATTTTTTCTGTTCTGTATAGCAGAGGCTCGTCCCTTCCTCAGGACCTTTGCACGAGCTGCCTCTATCTAACTGACCCATTTTTATCCCCAGGGCTTGAGAGGACTGTCTCTCTTGCCATTCAGCTTTCAGGTACATTAGTGGTTACTTAGGAAGACTTCTCAGGCCTTACAAATCTGCACATTGAAGTTCCTCTGTTTTCTGTTCCTCAAACAATTTACCATTACTTATTATTTCCTTTTTCAGTGAAGCTTATTCAGTTTGTGTTTTACAGTAGAATCTTGACTCCAGAAGTCAAATCCTGTTGGTCTTATGGCCATTATATGCCAGTGGCTGGTGTGATGTCTGTAGATTTGAGTTGAATGAATTAAAAAATGCTTTAAAGTCAAACATGATGTTGTAGGCGAAGGACATTCAAGGAGTGTTCACTTAATTTATCACAAAGTTGGCTCAGTGAGGTGGGCAGCAGCATTGTCTTTACTAGAGCAGTGAGGGAACAAGGCTGAGTTAAACCCTCCTGAGAACTTTTGGCCAGTCCAAGAAGGGCTCAAGCCAAAGCAAGCTTTTCTTTCCCAACAGCAGCATGCACTGAGGCCGACAGCTGTCTAAGCAGCATGGGCTCAGTCCTGGGGCTCTGGGAGGCTGGGCACTGTCTCTCTCTCTTTCTCTGTCTCTCTCTCTGTCTCTCTCTCTCTCTGTCTCTCTCTCTCTCTCTCTCTCTCTCTCTCTCTGTCTCTCTGTCTCTCTGTCTCTCTCTCTCTCTTTCCCTCTCTCTCTTTCTCTCTCTGTTTCTCTTTCCAAGAAGGATGCCTTGGCCCTATTGTGTGGCTTTAGGTGAGCTACTATCCCGTGTCTGTTTCTATATCCATAAAAGTGCGTTCTAGTGGGCACTCCCTAAATTTCTTAACAGGATAAAATGTAAGACTGCATAGATGGAGGCACGTTATAAAGTAAAGAACAAGTGCTGGTAAGAAGTCACTATGACAGTACCCATATTCCTCTCATAGAGGCACCACATTCTGACTTCCCTCTGCAGTGCCAGGGAGAGTTTGAAAGCTTTTAAGGAAGGAAGACCTTATCCACTGTCTGAATATTTGAGAACTAGAGTCGATGTGAAGGTGGTGTGGGCTGAGTGCAGTGTGATGTAGAGCAAGTTCTGTGCATCCCCCATAAGCATGAGTGCGCGCGCGTGTGTGTGTATGTGAGAGAGAGAGACAGAGAGAAAGAGAGAAACAGAGGGACAGAGACAGAGAGGCAGAGAGACAGAGAGAGATGATACTTTCCCTTTTTCATTTCCAGCCAACAAGCCCAACTGACATTGTAGTGTCAGTTTGTGGCTTCTGCTTCATGGTGTTCAGCCTTTCAAAACTTCTAAATGCTAGCCCCAAATCCCACCCAGGATGCAGATCCCCCACTTTGGTCAGGTGTTCCCCCTCCCTCAGCCCCATACCCTGAGCCAGGAGAGCTCCCTACTGCATGGAGTCACCATAGCTTGGCATTCCCCATGGCTTTGTGGGAAGGATGAGAGGGGTGCAGGGTGGCCATAGCAGGGCAGAGTGAGCAAGCTCCAGCTGCTTCTGTGCCAGGGACATATGCATTATGTTAGAAGGGCAGTGCTTTCAAGGGCTCCCAGTACAGGGCAGTATTTCTACCTTACAAAGTCCTTTCACTTGCACTATCATATTTTATCCTTTTAGGAAATTTGTGGAGTACATATCAGGTACACTCTGATGGGCAAGGAAGCAGGCATGCTGCAGTTCATCTAAAGCCACACCATAGGTCCAGGGTTCCTTCTTGGAAAGAGAGAGGGAGGAGAGGCTTCACTCTGCCAGCCTCCTATGGCCCCAGGACAATGCACACACTGCCTGGACAGCCTTTATGGGGTCTGAAGACAGGCAGTTTTTCCTGTGCAAGAAGTAGGAGCATATCACACACAGACACACAGACACACACAGACACACACACACAGAGTAACTTCAATAATGAAATGTCTCTGAGATCAATCCTCAAATCCTATCTGCTATTCAAAAATAAGCCCCACATGCTCTAACTTCCATGTCCCCTTCCATCCTGTGCCCTTAAATAAGTAAAGATGCTGACCTCTATACCTCTATAGTGAAGGCCTCATTACAGACATACTCCCTGAAAAGCAATCTTCAGACTGGAGTGTCCAAATTGAAACCTGGCTTGGCCGCTGAGTTACTATACTGTTTTGTCCATGTGCTTGACTCTCGTGTGTTCGAAGTTCCTTACATGTGATTCACTCCCTCTCTCCTCACTTTAAGCGGTATTGTGAAGACAAGGTGACTGCTTTTGAGAAAATCAGCCTGTTCTTAAGTTCATGAATTACTGCCTTATTCATGGAGTACATGGGGATTTGATCTCAGGCAACACACAGTTTAGTGTGTGATGAGAGATAAGAGCCTAAGTGCAATATTCAGCATGTGGAAACTCGATTTTTCCTGGCACCATTTGTTAAAGAGGATATCATTCCTACAGAGAAAAAAATTTGGTCCCTTTGTCAAATGTAAGATATCTGAGGGCTGAGTGTGCCTGAAGTTGTTTCTGCAGTCTCTGTTCTATTCAATCAATCCATGAGTCTGTTGTTTTTCTTTTATCAATATCATGTTGCTTTTAATTACTGTAACTTTACAGTATAACTTGAAGATTGTGATTCCCTCTGCCTTGTTTTTGTTTCCCGGAATTACTTTTGTTTTTCTAGGTTTCTTCTGGTTCTATATGAAATTTAGAATTATTTTCTACAGGTGTATGAGGACTGCTATTGATATTTTGATTGGGATTGTATTAAATTTATATAACAGTTTTGGAAGTATGGCATTTTGACTATATTGGTCCTGCCTATCAAGAAATAGGATATGTACCCAGTTTCTGATAGCCCCTTCAATCTCCTTTTTTCAGAGTATAGTAGTTTTCACTGTAGAGATCTTTCACTGTCTTGCTTAGGTTAATTTCTGTGTATTACACCTTTCTTGATCCTCTTGTGAAAGGTCTTGATTCCCTAAATTCTCCCTAAGTGAGCTTATTTGTATAGGAGCACTTAATTTTTAAGTGTTGACTTTGTATCTTGCTACACTATTGAATTTTTTTATTAATTCTAGGAATATTTTGGTGGAGTTTTGGGGGTCTTCTATGTAGAAAATCATGTCATCAGCAGATAATGGTAATTTTACATTTTCCTCTTCTATTCATATCCTTTTCATTTCTTTCTTTTGTATAATTGTTCTGGCCAATGGCTTAAGAACTATATTGAACATGTGATAGTGGGTATCCCTGTGTTGTTCCTGATTTTAGAGGGAAAAATTTCATTTTATCTTCATTCAGTGTGATGTTCCTGTTGGTTTGTCATAGATGACTTTTATCACAATGGAATTAAAAATCTTGTATTCCTATTTTATTCATTTTTAAAAATAATTAATCAATATTGGGTTTTGTCAAATGCTTTTTAGTGTGTTTGTTAAGAGGATCATGTGGTTTTTGTGCTTGCTTCTATCATTTATTGATTTGCTTGGGTTGAACCAGCCCTGCATTCATGAAATGAATCCTACTTGGTCATGATATATGATCTTTCTGATGATTTGATGTGTTCTGTTTGCCAGTATCTTATTGAGGATCTTTACATATGTATTCATTAAAGAAATTGGGTTGTAGTTCTCTTTTTTGGTTGAATCCTTTGACTGTTTTGGAATCAAGATAATGCTTATTTCTGGGAATGACTGGGAGTACTGCTTCCTTTTTGATTTCATTAAAGAGTTAAGTGACTATTGCAATTAGATCTTCTCTACATTTCTTGTACAATTAGCTAGTGAATCTGTTGGGACTCAGACTTTTCTTAGTTGGCAGTTTTAAAATTACTCCTTCAATCTCATTGTCTGATATTGGAACATAATATATTCTAATTATATATTATATAGAACATATAATATATTTTTATAGTTCAGTTGGTAGTTCATATCTATCTAGAATTCTATTCATTTCTTCTGAATATTACATTTAATTAGACACAGGTTCTCAAAGTAGGTGCTAATGATCTGGATGTCTGCACAATCTGTTGTGATTTCTCCCTTTTCATTTCTAGTTGCATAGATTTGGGTCTTTTCTTTCCTTATTTCAATATGGGTTTCTGAGCTTTGTCTACTTTGTTTAATCTTTCAAAGAATCAGCTCTTGAAATTATTGATTTTTTGTATTTTAGTCTTAATTTTATTAATTTCTGGCCTGATCTTTATAATTTTATCCTCTTATTATTTTTGATTGGGATTGTTCTAGCTTTTCTAGAACCTTGACATGCATCATTAGGTTATTTATTTGAGCTTGGTATGTTTTTCTGATATGGGAATTCACCTTTATAAATGTCCCTCTGAGGACTGTTTTCATTGTGTTCTCTAGGTTCTGGTGTGTCACAGTGGCATTATCATTGTATTCTAGAAACTAAGTGTTTCTTTAATTTTAGCTGTGGTTTATTGATTATTCAAAAGGATGTTATTTAATTTCCATGTTTTTGCATAGTTTCTGTGGTATCTTTTGCCACTGACTTCTAGTTTTTTGCATTTTGCTTTATAATATGCATGGGATAATTGATTATTTTGTATTTATTTAAGCATGATCTATGGGCCATTATGTGGTCTCTTTTGGAGAAAGTCCCATTGCTGTTGAGAAGAATGTGTATTCTGCTGTTGTTGGGTGGAATACTGTTTAGATATCTATTAAGAGTAGATTGATCTATTTGATCTATTTGTGACATGAGGTATTGAAGCCCCTTATTATACTTTTATTATATTTTTCTGATTTTTTATGTTTATCACTATTTGTTTTATGAAATTTGGTGCACCAGTATTACATATATACTTTTTTTTTTTTTCCCGGGACCGGGGATCGAACTCAGGGCCTTAGTTCTTAGCGGCAAGCACTTACCCCACTGAGCTGTACCTCCAGCCCTACATATATACTTTTTATTTCTTTCTGTTGAATTGTACCCTTGACCAATATGTAGTAAACTTCTTTGTCTCTTCTGATGAATCTTGGCTTGAAATCCACTTTGACTGCAATTAGGATAACTACTTCCTCTTTTTCCAGGTTCTTGTTGCATGGAATATTATTTTCCAACCTTTACATTTTAGTCTATGAATTTCTTTTTGGGTTAAATATGTTCCTTATGTAAAATATGTTGTTGGATCTTGTTTCTTGATCCGTTCTGCTAGTCTGTGTCTTTTGATTGGTGAATTAAGACCATTCACATTGATGATTATAATGGATATGTGTTGACTTGTACCTCTAAATATATTATTTTCCAGCTACTGGTTCTTTTTTTTTTCCTTCTATTTAATTGCTTACCCTGACTATTGGATTCCTTCTACTGGCCTTTTTTGCATTGTTAGGTTTATTGTACCTTTCTAGGATCTCCTTGATAATTTTGTAGGGTGCTGGTTAGGTGGTTGTGAATTTCTTTACACGCTCCTTATCACGGAAATATCTTATTTCTCCACCAATTCTGAAAGATAATTTTGTCAGTCTAGATTGGAATTTGTTTTCTTTTGTGACTTGAAACATGTCACTCCAGGCTGTCCTTGACTTTAGGCTGTGGGTTAAGAAGTCTGCTATAATTCTGATGTGCTTTTATAAATCATTAGTTTCTTTTCTCTTTTCTTTTTATTTTAAAGAGAAAAGAAAACAAAATAACAAAGATAAAAACAAAACACAAAAACCAATAAAAGTGATACACAATTTTGAAAGAAGATGATAGGAAATTAACATTTGTTGTTAGAGTACATATTGTTATCTTCATTGAAGTTGCTCAGATTACCAGATGTAAGAATGCAAGGTTGATCAAACAATTAAGAAGAATAAAAGATAATTAAGAAGATAAAAGATAAAGAATAAAAGAATAAAAAATTAGAAACAATACAGTTTCATTAATCAAGATGATAGGAATTCAACAATGTTTGTTACATTGCATATTGTGTTCAAATTAGTTGTTCAGATTACCAGATCTAAGCATGCAAAATTGGTAAAAGAGAGATTTAAACATCAACTGTTCCTTTCAATAAACCAATAGACATCAGCTGTTCAATTATCCCTGCTATACCTGTACATACATATATATTTTCCTTTCCTTCTTTCTTTTAATATTTTTATTTTTTATTTATTTTTATTTTTTTAATTATTTTTATTTTAGAAACATAAAAGTACAAAAACATATTGACAAACAGACACCCATTATCATAGAAAATAGTACAATCACAACTAATCTATAGACAAGGTGATATGGTCTCAACAGTAGTTGTTGCTTTATCCATTGATATCTTCGAATTGTAGATGTATGGACCCATATACAGACATGCAAATTTAGTCAGACAGTT
>PVLD010034962.1:0-12200 GCA_004027595.1 Dinomys branickii | reverse complement strand
GAAACTCACTCAGAATAATTCCTGAGGGCCTTATGAATATTATAGGTAGCTAATTTAGGTAGAAATATTATACACAGTCGAACAGGGCTAGGCCCTGAAGAGGTCAATGCAGGAGACAACTGTGGCTGGCAACGTATTCACTGAAGGCCAGGCTTCAAAAAAAGAACTCCTCACCCAGATACTTCCCTAGGGATTAATACTCTTTTTTTTTCTTTTCTTTTTTTTTTTTTTTTGAGACAGGTTCTCAGTATGCAGTTCAGGCTGGCCTTGAGCTCACTTTGTAGCCCAGGCTGGTCTCAAACTCACAGCTGTCCTCCTGCCTCAGCCTCCCCTGTGCTGGGATTACAGGCATGTGAAACCATGCCCAGCCAGCAATTGATATTCTAAGTAGGCATCACCCACCTGGGGTGGGACCAAGCCCCCTTGCCTTCCCCTTCCAGGAAAGTTCTCCTCTGCCTTGTGCGCCTGCTGTGACTTGCTCTCCCATTTGATGCCCATTAAATCAAGTTAACTGTGACTATCCTCTCTGTAATCTTATTGGGTGACCATAGTTTGTCCCACCTCACACCCACCCTAGGATTTGTCATCAGATCAGCATTACCTGTGGAGGACCATCAGGGCGACTCTCCTTGAAGGGGGAGCACTTGTCTAGTTTGGCTGAGCCTGACCCTATTTCCATGTACTGATGTGTACTGAGCTGGCCAGGACTTTTCCTTATCATTTTAGTTGGCTTTAAGCGGTGCAAATCGGTCCATCAGAGGTGCTGATGTATACAGTGTTTCTCTGCTCTGCCCCGCAGCTCCCAAATAAATATTTCTGAGCTGCGATGGGATAGAGAGCTGTGCTCCATATTGTAGGCTGGGATTAAGCCTTGACAGAAGAGGCTGACTTCCCAGAGCATAAAAGATTACATGTTTTAGCTGAAGCCTGGCTTGGTGGTGCACGCCTGTAATCTCAGTATTCAGGAGGCTGAGGCAGGAGGATCATTGTGAGTTCAAGACAAGCCTGAACTACAGAGTGAGTGCAAGTCCAGCCTGAACTGCATAGTGAGACACTGTCTCAAAAAGACAAAAAAAAACATGACAGAGCTGAAGCACTGACCTCAATACATTAGAAAATACCTCAATTGTGTTATACAGGTTACTCTTTCTGCATATCTTTCGCTCTACATATTGCAGAGGTGATTTCAGGCCTCATACCTGGCCTAGTTCACAGCACCTACCTATTTCCTGCCATTCTCACAGTCACTCGTTCTCAAGCCACTCCCTTTGTCACAAATTAATAAAACCCAGGGTTGGCCCTGGGTTGAGGCCTTTACCCCAGTTAGCCATCACCAGAACTGGGCTTCGGACCCCTGGCTCCTCATAACTACAAGTATGCCTTAGTGTCCTTATCCTCATCATGGGTTGCACTGGAAGTGGTAGATTAGAATCAAGTCACTAGAAGTCCAGTAACTTTTCCATGGGATTATGAAGATACACTTCCTGGGCCACAGCAAGGACCGGGAAGGGCTCTCTATAATTATCTGAGTGACTGTACTTGTAATCTCATTAACTGTACTTCTGTCCCACCTTAAGCCTACCTCAACTCATGGCTGTGCCCAATAAAACAACCTTGAGAAGCTGGGTTGGTGGGCCACCCACTTCTCTGGGCCCGTTTTCTTTCTCTCAGATTCTTCCTACTCTTTTTTTTTTTTTTTTGGTGCCAGGAATTGAACTCATGACCTGAGGCTTGCCAGGCAAGTGCTTATGCCACTGAGCTATATCCGCCCCCCCCAATCTTCCTACTCTTAACCTCCATTGTTTGTAGAATTCATTCCTTGATTTTAGAGAGCACAAGCTCAGCATTTTGGACATCCAGCAGGTTCATTTCCCTACATCAACAATGAAATAAGCTGTGAATTGGGCTCTGGGCCTGTGCTTTTTGCCTGTAAATTACATTCATTCCCTTGGACCTCTGCCCTCAAGAAAGAAGCAATCTGAGTGGGCAGCAGATCATAACTTCAAACCCAAGGAAATTGCTTGCATTACAACAAAGCCTGCCCCGTGGGAGCAGGACAAGCTGCAGGAGCTCGCCTCCTAGAGCACCCACGTTGAGAACCCTCCAACCCACTCATGTGCCCAGCTGCTTGCTATAAGGCACCTCTCTCAATGACACCAACTCTGTTTCTCTGAGTGCAGACTTTAAATTCCTGCCTAATAAATCTTACATGGTTCTTACTGACACATCGAGAAAATTCTTTTCCTGAGATGGGAGTCAGTGAACCTGCAACTTAATTCTATGGGTACAGTAGGTTTAGGAAATTCCTAGTGATACAGGGGAAATAAAACTCCCAGCCTGCTGGATGTCAGGTACACTGAGTTTGGGCTCCCCAAAATTGAACAACAAATTCTAGGAACAATGGGGGTCAAGAGTAGAAACAATTTATTGGGAGAGAGAGAAGCAGATCACAGCAAGTGTGCATGGGAAGAACAAGGACCTTTTTAGGAAGAGATGGGTCAGGAAGGCCTGGTCTCCCAGTGGGGTGACTGCTGTCTATCTAGACTTGACTGGATCAGGTGATGCCAATTATAGCACAATCTTCAATTTATTGTTTATTCCCTGGGCAGGCACAGAGGCCTGGTCACTCCATCTTTATCCTGAGGCCGGGGCTTCCTGATGCAGCTCCAGCCACAGTTGTGCTGTGTTTTCATCACTGCAGAGGCACTGCCTCTGCACTGACTCTGCTGAGGGCCCAGCCCCGTCTGCCTGTCTGGAATATTTCTACCTAACTTAGCTGTCTGTAGTATTGCCCCCTCTGAAGAGGTAACCCTAACTGCCATGAGGAGGTGAGGAGGATATCCCCGGGTGATTTGTGAATGGTGGAAAGATATATTAGAAGCAGCCTCTCACATAATTGTTATCGTCTTTTTTTAGAAACCTGAAGCCTTTTATTGATACCTTCCCATACCGAGATCCTTTCAGTCCTCTCCAGTATAAATAAGCACAGAAAAATTTACCCTTACCTCCTAACAGGGAAAAGGGATACCGAGGCCTGCCTGGTTCTCCTACACCTGGTGCCTTCAGGCCCTCACCAAAAAGCTTGGCCTGGCAAGAAAGCAGGCCTAGGGTGGGACACTTATCCCCCCACTACTTCAAATCCATACTTCGGGGGTGGAAATGCCTCAGCCACTATGCCTTAAGGTTGCAGGAAGCCTATGACTTCAGGAAAGGGTCCTAGGCAGAAGACCCTTATTTATTTCCTCATATTCCTCTGTGCTATATCGCTGTATGTTCCCAGGTACCATGAAATAAATCAATACTTTGTAAAGGTACGGCAGCTGGGGGATGTACTGAACCAGCCATGGCTTTTCCTGGGTATTTTATGGACTCTTTTTCTTTTTGTCCTTTAGAGGCAGGATCTCACTGTGCTATGCAGGCTGGCCATGAGGTCACTTTGTAGCCTAGGCTGGTCTCAGACTTGCAGTGATCTTTCTGGCTTAGCCTCCTGAGTTGTGGGATTGCAGCCGTGTGCACCAAGCCCAGCATATAGGCATTATTATTATTGTTGTTATTGTTGTTATTTTGGAAGCGGGACTGAACTCAGGAGTTTGTACTTGGCAGGCATGTGCTAATGCACCTTGAACTTATTTTTAAAATGACATACTAGCTAAGTGTGGTGGCACATGACTGTAATCCCAGCACTTGGGCTGAGGCTAGAGGAATGTTGGGAGTTCAAGTTCAGCCTGGCCTACATAGTCAGTTCAAAGCCGCTCTGAACTGCAAGGTGAGACCCTGACTCAAAACAAATTAAATTCTGAATGAGGTAGGAATGAATAATGAATGAAAGCAGTATTGCAGCTGAGGAAAAGCACCAGGTTTAGGTCTGCAAGCATGTCAGTAATAAAGAATAAAAATGGTGTTTTGTGCGGGAAGGACCACAGCAGACTAGATACAGTGTGAGAAATCAGGGGATAATGGTGGGTGGCAAAATCAGCTCCTGATCTAGTGCTTTTCCTTCTGGAATTGTTATTAGTGTGAAATAAAGGACAGGCTCCTTGCAGGCTCAGTTTGAAAGTGGCTCAAAAGTTTAGCCTTGGAAGAATAAAAGAAATCTTTAGGTATGTAAGTATGTATATAAAAAATCTTTAGGTATATAAATAGGTATATAAAAATGTAATCTTTAGGTATACACATCTTTAGATGTATGAATAATTCTTTTGTTACTGCTTAGTTCGTCTAATCATTTTTGGGCCATAAGTAGAATTTTTGTCTCTCTGTTGTTAGCTTAAAAATTGGTTGGGCAATTTTACCAATGTGTAATGGGGAGAAATAGAAATAGAAATGTTTACAGGGTAATCACAGGAATAGAAGTAAGTACAGGGTACTTTTGTGGTAGTGAAGATTTGTCCCAGGAAAGTGACTCAGAAGAACATCCAGGCCTTTTGCAATGTTGTTATCATCTGAAGTGTGGCACTGTCTTAGCACCCTGAACCTGAAGCTCTTATCCTCTTTCCTAAGCCTCCCAGCATGACGAGATTACAGATGTGGATCACCAAGCACAACTGTACACCATGATCACAGTGCTTGGTTGAATTAAACATCATCAATTATTTATTTTTGTGTCAAAATGTTGTAACTTTTTTCCATTGTGAATGTGTGAGTGCCATTCTGAAAGAGATCCTTGAAACTTTCTCCCCTTAGATAAGTGTCTTTGCTCTTGACATTAATATGTGTATAGCATAATTTTTTAATGGAGTAGAGAACCTAACGCTATCATAGTTTTTCAAGTTGTGCAATTAACCATCCTTTTTATCATAAACCACTTGGAGGCATTACATTCATTTCCGGTAATGGTGTGACTTGGTGTGCAACCCCTTATAACTTCAGAATTATGCAAGACAAAATCAAATGCTTTGGTCACCAGTCTTCACCTGAAGCAGTGTAGTTCTGAATTTGTCAAGGTTTTGGTCACTCTGGATGGTACATTGCCTTGGGGCCCACGAATTTTGGTTGGAGAATTGCCTAGTGCTCAGCAGGCAATGCACACTAGCATGCAAAAGAACAATTGAGAAAATGCAAAGGTCAGCCTTCAACCGGCTGGTGGTATTTGTATTTATTTCTACTCAGAATTAAGACTGAGGACATGAAATTTCTCTCCGTGAAGATGGCCTCTGATTTAAATTACCTGACTTCTCATATTTCCTGTCTCACCACCTGTGACTGAGCTGCTGTGGGCTGCTTGAGCAGAGTGTACTATGTATCACCTCAGGAGTGTGTTCAGCCTTTGTAGTGTGGATTCTTTTGTGAACTGCAGTGGGGCAGGCTTCATCCCTAACCAGCTACCCTTTGCTTCTTTTGTAGCAAGCTGGTTGTATAAAGTGTTAGTTACATTCAGCACTTATGAATTTATTTTCATGATTTAACCATATGATTGTCATTTTCCTACTTAAAGATGGAGTGCAAAATGATTATATCTGACCAAGACAGGAAAGACTTAAAGCAATGTTGTTGTTGCCATTGGTCTTGTTGTTGTTTGAGATGAAGATCTCTCTCTGTATTTCAGGCTGGCCCTAAACGCACTATGAAGCCCAGGCTGATATAAATTAAACTTGTTCTTTCTTAGTGTTAACTTAGTGTTTAAATATTTGCAGTGCACTTTAGTTTTAAAATACTTGGTGAGATTTAACAATAATAACAATGCAAGTATAACGGACCCCAGAAATTCACACGTGTTACAGTCCTAGAGCAAACGTGTATTGTGAGAAAGGATTTCAGATTTGGTCAGAAGAATGCCTGTAAATGGCTCTTTTTATAGTATAAACCCTAAATATGGGAAGTCACCGGCCATTATGTAATTTAAAGCTTTAGAGGTGCGGGGTATTTTGGCCGGCTGCACTGAGTACAGCACGCTGTTAAGATTCAGGAGTGATGCTGCATCTGCTGAAGATGGCTTACAGGGCAGCAGCCAGTCATCAGCAAGGGGAGGAGAGTAACATACTAGGATTGGCTACTTGCAAACCTCCCCCCAGGGAAACAGCTGTACAGGATGAGAAGTCAGAAGGCATCCAGCCTCGCCTCCGCTCCTGTGGGAAAACTTTAACTCTCAATGTTTCTCTCCTTCTCTTCCCTGTTCCTCTTCAGTGCCCCTCGGTCACAAAGCTATCCCCGCCCTCACTGGCTCTGGCAGTTCACCTGATCTGTTCGTTCTGACACAGCAACTCCTGCAGCTGGAGCTATTCTGACCTGGTCACGTTCCCTGCTGTTCAGGGCTCCGTGTTCTTGCCCAGGAACATCTACTCACCCCACCCCACCCAACCAGAAAAGAGCTTAAAGGCCCTCGCTTTACTCAGCTCTGGGGCTACTTTGGTCCATTAGGTAGCCTGCTACTCTGTCCCTACCCCAATAAAGACTTCTCTCTTGTCAGAAAGTGTGAACTTGTTCCGTGTGGGGTCTCCGATTCTAACAGAGGATATTGGCAATTCACGTGGGATTGCAGGGGCAATGGGTGAGAGTATCCAGGTGATAGAAATCCTTTCTGACTCACATCTGTCTTGCTGCATGGACGACCATTCACATTCTGGTCACTCTTCCTAACATTACCATGTCTGATTTTTTATAAACAGTGTTCTTCTTTCCTCCCTTCTAATTTCAGTATGTGAGCATTCTACAAACTGCAGAGAAATACTTCCATGCTTTGCGGTTGTTACTGTTTTTCTCCTTCACCCTTGTCCATTGTGCTGGCATGTAAATCAGGGCAAAGTGCTTTCTCGCCCATTCCATTGCTCATGTGGTTCCGAAGTTTTCACGTTTACTTGAATCACATCTATTTCCATGAGTAATGGCACCCTGTTTTCTCCAGACAGAGGAAAAAATGTTAGTGGTCTGCACATTTTTGTAAATTCCAAAGTAAAGGAAGGGATTATAGAGCATATCAACTTATTCTCCATTTTGAGTAAGTCTCCTTATTATGTTCTTCCCTATCATTGAATTTTTAAATGATTTTCTAAAAAAAGATTTGGTTCTTATTTTTTGTTTAGTATTTTGTCTTGAGTTAGATGTGTTGCAGTCAATTTTTGAGATTTGTGTTCATGGATCTTTCCTTCCTCTACGAAATTTTTAAACTGTGTAGTGTAAATGTTTTCTCATTTATTCCCCATGATTTTGTATATTTCTAATTTCTTCTAGTGAGAATGGTTAGTTGATTTTGTTCTGAGGAAATACATTTTCACATCGAAAACTTATTTCACTATGCATTCTCAAGGAATTCAAGTTTATGTTTCCTATTCTAGTAGGTAAGTTCATTACTGCGCATAGAAATGTCATGGAGACCACCACTGCTTTCAAGAGAAGGAAAGCAGCTCTGAACAGGATTTAAACTAACCAGTTGACTTTCCATGTTTACTTGTGAGTCTGTCCAAAGCCTAGGCTCCTTGTCTGGAGATGGGCCATGGACTCTTAGTAAGTGAACCTCTCTGAGTCACTAATCCCCACTAACATCTATAATGGGAGATGAAGCCAGAAGGCCTCAAAGGATAAGCAGCGGTCACAGCCAAAGACACTTATATCTGATCTCACCTACATAAAGACTATAACCTCAAGCATTTCACTGCTAGTTTTATTAACTTAATACTTTATCTGGAGAAGTCATTGAGTGGTTCCACCCTTCTTCAGTACTCTCCTGCATTCTGATAACCGAATAAATATGAGACATTTAGAGAGGGTTGTGTTTGTAGCCCTGAGAGAATCTTAAACTCTGCGAGGGCTTTGATCATCCTAGAACCTTGAAATCATCCCATTTGCCTCTTTATTTAACCTTCATGACACACTTATTCAGGTGTTTGTGGACCTGACCAACCCTCAGTAACTAAAGGGTATTATTAACCCTGTAGAAGAGTACACACCCATTTTTCCATTAACATTACTCGAACAAATTTTGATTTCTTCCAGAGATGCATAACATCTCCTTTCCGCTCTATCATAAATCAATGTGTGTGTGTGTGTGTGTGTGTGTGTGTGTGTGTGTGTATTCATATGAACCCATTGAAAACTGCCTTCATTCCTGAGAGCCATTTTTCATCCTCTGTAATAATAGTAGTACAGGCTCATAAAAGGTGAAATTTCAGTCTCTTTCATGTATAGCGTGTAAGCTATCAACCTTTTGGGTTAAAAGGTGTATTGAGTGTTGTTAGATTTCTATAGTATACAGATACAAATTTTTACCAAATCAAAAATCTGTCTCCTACGTGACATATTTATGAAGCTGTCTTTTCATGAGGGGAGTTTGAGGCAGAGTCTCACTTTGTATTTCAGAGCAACTTAAATTTACTATGTAGAACAGACTGGCCTTAAAATCCTTGACAATCCTCCTCTGTTCGCTTCCCAAGTATTGGCATTACAGGCGTGCAACATCACATATGGCTAAAGATTTACTTTTGAGTCTAACTACTTTGTGATATATTGGTTTTTCAATGTATGCATTTTGTTAATTTCTTTTTCCTCATTACTGTCCCATATCACCCTAGAATTTCTCATTTGTGAGTGCAGGGGACCATTTTGTGACACTAAGGTATAAGACAAAATGCCACCCTTTCCCTATTTACAATGGTCATAGACTTTTTCTAATGAAACTTTTTCCATTTACATTTTAATTATTCATAAACCTTCTTTGATATCCAATTTTTATGTAAAAAAATTGAATTTTCAAAATACTGCTTAAGTACATTCATATAAAGAATGATTCAATGCCATAAAAATTAAGGCTTCAAAAGTGATATTACCCATTGCCTATCAAACAATTCTTTAGATATTCATATTTTCTAGTGTTTTGTGGATGGTGGTCTTGTGGGCTCCCTCTTTGAGCTCTCCACTAGAGATTGTGCTCAGGTGCCTTAACAGTGGCCCTGTAGAAGGACCAGTGCTCCTACCCTGCTGTTGCTTCAGCAAGGAAAGACAACCTAGCATCAGAATTGCTGTGTGAAAAAATGTGCATACACATGGATTTGATAACCAAGAAAGTCAATATTTGAAGGATTCAGCAGCCATAAAGGTTCTTTGTTTGTTTGTTGTTGTTTGAAGTAGTGTCTCATGATGCACTTCAAGCTGGCCTTGAGCTCACTGTGTAGCCCACAGTAGAATCAAACTCATGGCAGTCCTCCTTCCTCACCCTGCTAGGTGCTGTAATTCCAGACATGCACGACCATACCTGTCTTTCAATTCAACTGTTATTGAGAGGAATTGAAAGATCACAGACTGTGAATCTCAACTTTCCTCCAAGGAACATATGTGTGATTATTTAGGAGGCAGTGACCCTAAATATGCGTTATCTCCTGAGTTATGTAATTTAAAGCTTTAGAGGAACGGGGCATTTTAGAAGCATCTGAGGAATCTTAGCATTTTAAGAAGAACAAATGTGAGAGCCCTGGACACAGCTACACTGAATACAGCGTGCTGTTATGGTCCAGGAATGCTGGTATATCTGCTGAAGATGGCTTACAGGGCAGCAGCCAGTCATCAGCAAGGAGCCGTGAGTAAGATGCTTGAAATGGCTATTTGCAAATCTCCCACTAGAGACGTTTGTGGAGGATGTTTGTGCTTCACGCAGAATTGCAGGGGCAGTGGGTGAGAGTATCCGAGTGATTGAAAACCTACCTGACTCACACTTATCTTTTTCCATGGAAGACCACTCTCCCACTGTGGTCATTCTTCCTAAGGTTACCATGTGTGATTTTCTCTAAACAAGGTTTTTTTGTTTCCTCCTTTGGAAATTCAATATGTGAGTGTTCCGCAAATTGCCAAGAAATACTTTCATGTTTTATTGTTGTTACTGTTTTTCTCCTTCACTACTGTCTAATGCGCTGGCATGTAAATCAGGGCAAAATGCTTTCTCACCCATTCCATTGGTCATGTGGTTCAGAAGTTTTCAAGTTTAATTGAATCACATCACTCTCCATGTGTAATGGCATCATTTTCTTGCCAGACAGTTGAAAGAAGTTAGTGGTATGTACATTTTCATAAATACCAAAGTAAAGGAAGTGAGTATGGAGTGTATCAATTTATTCTCCATTTTGAATGTCTACCTACTTGTGTTCTTCCCTACACTTGTATTTTTAAATGATTTTCTAAAAAAGATTTGGTTCTTATATTTGTTTAGTATTTTGTCTTGAGTTAGATGTGTTGCAGTCATTTTTTGAGATTTGTGTTCATGGATCTTTACTTCCTCTGCGAAATATTAAACCTATGTACAAAATAAATGTTTTCTTCTTGTTTATTTCTCATGATTTTTGTATATTTCAAGTTGTCCTTCTAATTCTGATGGTTAGTTGATTTTCTTCTCAGGACGCACTTTTTCACATCTAAAACTTACTTTATTTTTTTTTTTTTACTTTTAGTGTACTGTATTTTGACTATGAACTTTCTTATTTACTTGAAAGATGAAGGAATGGAGACATATCAACAACCAACCAGACATAAGCCAGAATAACAAAAAAACAATAAAGGAAACATAAATTATAGAGAAGATAGTAGAGAATTAACAATGGATGCTGTATTACATAATGTTATTTTCACATTTGATACTCATTTATACCAATAAAGGCACATATGATTTAGCAATTAATTTTCTCCACCCTCATCTCCATTGTTCTCCCACCCAATCAGTCATTTTCCTTCTGATAATCACTGTACTTTTTTGTTTTTATTCATTCCCTCAGGCTCTCACATTGAGAAGACACATGGGTGCTTCAAATCTTGCTGCAACAAACATGCGTGCACACTAATTACTATGGCGTTAGGTTGAAAAGCACTCAGCCTCAATGACAGTACATAGGCAAGGACCCAGGCACACTAAGATCAGCACCCCACTGACAAGCCCTCATGGCCTTCAGGGCCCGAATGAATCTGTGGGTTCACCCCCATCTACAGCCTGGCTCTGCTCTGATGTGGTGCACCCAGGGACCAGGTAAACCTGTGGGGTCACCCACACAGACCACGAGGCTCTGCTCCAATGCAGCCTGCATGGGTGTTCATTTTAGTCCCCGAAATTTGCTCCTGCAGACCATCAGGCTCTGCCTCAATGTGGTGCACCTGGGAGCCTGTTTGGATTCACAGAGTTGCCCCAGCAGACACCAGGCTCCGCCCCATCACCAGGCCCGTGGGAACCGCATCAAGTCCACAGGGTCACCCCTACTCACCATCATCTCCACCCCATTTCAGCATACACAGGGGCCTGGTTGAGTTAGCCGGGTCACCCTGCCCACTACCAGGATCTGCCCTGATGAGGATGTGCCCGGGGGCCTGGTAGAGTTCACCGGGTCACGCCTATGCAATGCCAGGCTCCACACATTGCTGTGTGTCCAGGTAACCTGTCAAGGTCCTTAGAACTTTCATGTGGGCTGTCTCCTTTCCCCCACAGGCTGCTGAGCTCCCTGTCAGGGTCCCTGGGGTGCCCTCATAGGTCACCAATGTCTCCCTGCAAGCTGCCTATGACTCTTTAGAGGCTTTCCCCGTCCACCTGGAGGACCGAGTCTGCACCGTACTTCCAGGTCTTGGCCTCCTCCTGCCACTCGCTCTCCAGTGTGGCTGTTCCCGCCCCTTACACAGCTGGGCAATGGGCACACTTACAATGCTGGGCACAAGTGGCATGTGGTCTCCCCTACCTATGCTCACTGAGGTAGTCCACGAAGTGTACTAAGTTTAGTTTTTAGTTCTAGGAGACAATTGGATGAGTTTCTCAGGCATTCTGTGTAGACTATGTTATCATCTCTCAGACTGCAGGACTGCTGCTTCTCATAGAATTTGTTGCTATGGGTTCATACAAGGTTCTTATATGCAAGCAGTATGAATCCCTCTTGGTGCTTATATTAATAGTTTAGAGTGGGTCCTCAAGCCTGTTGACTCAGCCCGTTGCTGTCGGGAACACGTTAGGTGTGGGGGTGTGTGATATAGGCAGAAGGCCCCCTGGTTGTGCTTATAAAGTAAGAAGAACGATGAGCTGACTAAAGGGTTAAATAACTCTGGCAGCCTAGAGTTATAGAGAGAGAGCAGGCTCACTCTCCCCATGGTCTCATGCTCTATTAGTTCACTTGCTAAGTGCAAAACAGGAAGAGGCCTTTGTCTATTTTCAAAAGGAACAAATAGTCTCCAGAGATTGCTTAACTTGCCTTGTTCAAATTTACAAATGCTAAGCTATGTTCTCTAAGAATTGTGTACACTAGCAAGAA
>PVLD010034961.1:0-12202 GCA_004027595.1 Dinomys branickii | reverse complement strand
CACGACCGCTGTGGAGACCTGGGGGGCTGGGTAAATGGAGAACTCCAGCTTGGACTTCTTGCCATAGTCAACGGAGAGACGCTCCATCAGCAGGGAGGTGAATCCGGAGCCGGTGCCCCCGCCAAAGCTGTGGAAAACCAGGAAGCCCTGCAGTCCTGTGCACTGGTCAGCCTGTAAAAGAGTTAATTTTAGTGTTGAGACATCTGATGAAAATTTCAACTAGACTAGTAATTCATGCTATGATTTGTAAATTTTTAAATACCATTTGCAAAGAAAGCAGTTATAAGTCATTCAAAAACCTTTCCCATGAACTCCCGGAAAGAGGGGAGGTCTGCTGAAAAGTCCATTTCAAAAGTGAACTTTCATTTTCTTAGCAGCTAAGAAATGATTAATGACAGAATTTACATCACGGGAGTTTTCTACCACTCAACTGGGCTATCTCACCAACTGCTATTCAAAACATGTTTTTGTTGTTTTAGAACAGAATCTTGCTCTTTAGTGTACGCTAGCCTCAAACTCCTGGCAGTCTTCTGCCTCGGTCTCCAAAGTGCTGGGATACAGGCATGCACCAACACACCCAGCACAAAGGATGAATCCTGTCCTTTAAAGCAAAGTATCCCGGTGACAACCCTGTCTTCTCAAAGGGGCTTGCACTCCTGTAGTCCCAGCACTTGGCAGATGAGGCAGGAGGATCGTTGCAAGTCTGAGACCAGGCTGGGCTACAAAGTGAGCTCAAGGCCAGACAAGGGTGACGCAAGACCACTGTTTTCACAACACAGCGGCTGCAGCTGGGCTCAGTGCGGGATCTTCCTGACAAGCTGCTGCACGCAGCCCTTCGCCCTTCATTTCCAGTTAATTACAAGCTGCCCAGTGCGTAGGGAGCAGGTCGAGCAGGTCTTCGGACTGCCAAGCCGTAATTAAAATGACCCAAACACCACATTGACCAGCCATCCTGGTGGGAATGAAGTTGTCTGAGACTTGTCTGCCGCAGAGCCAGCGCAGTGCCCTGATAATGCCCAGTCCCTGCTTTTCTGCAGCTGCACCTCAAAGCTTCAAAGTTTCAGTGGCTGGAACCTGCTTCTGTCCCAGGAAGCTCCTGCCTCCTTTCCCCTTCCAGCTCTGTTCGAGGTCTCTGCTTTTAGCTGTTGGTATGTAGCTACTCTGGCTTCTTGTCTGAATTGGGGGCGGGTAGGCTGAGGGCCATGCACATGCCAGAAACTGCTACCTCTGAGCCCCTGCCCAGCCCTGAACTTTATATTAACATACGGCACTGGTTTTTTGCAGTACCAGGGATTGAACTCGTGACCTTGTGCTTGCCAGGCAGGCGCTTATGCCACTGAGCTATATCCCTGGCCCCTTAATGGTCTTACATACCATGAATTTGTAAGGATTCTGTGTTCTCATGTTGACACCAGGTAAGCTACCCCCCCCAAAGGGATGAGTGTACCCTTTGTGACCACTGTCCCATAACCCAGGACCATCTGGTTTGGGCCACTTCATGTAGTGAGCATCCCCCTGGTGCTGTGCTTACCAGTTTCCGAATTCGCTCTAAGACCAGGTCTATGATCTCCTTGCCGATGGTGTAGTGTCCTCGGGCATAGTTATTGGCAGCATCTTCCTTGCCTGTGATGAGCTGCTCGGGGTGGAAGAGCTGGCGGTAGGTACCCTTGCGTACTTCATCTGGAAGGAGAAGAAACCTCGGCTCGTTACTAAAACCTGAAGGTGCCCGCTCAAGCCTGGGGCATCAACAGAGCCCTCAGGCACACCTCAAGTCCCGGCGCCCTGGACGTCCCAGGTACACTCACCCACGACTGTGGGTTCCAGGTCTACAAACACGGCCCTGGGCACATGTTTGCCAGCACCAGTCTCGCTGAAGAAGGTGTTGAAGGAGTCGTCTCCGCCCCCAATGGTTTTGTCACTTGGCATCCTGCCGTCGGGCTGGATGCCATGCTCCAGGCAGTAGAGCTCCCAGCAGGCATTGCCAATCTGGACACCAGCCTGGCCAACGTGGATGGAGATGCACTCACGCTGTGGGAGCAAGAAAAATGTCAGGATGACCCATGGGATGGGACTATTTCACAAGCAAAACACTTGATCACACTAAGCAGCTGGCACATGCCCACAGTCCTAGCAACTCCTGAGGCTGAGGCAGGAGGGTCACAAATTCGAGGCCAATTGGGGAATTCAGTGAGACTGTCTCAAAAAAATACAAAGATTGGGCTGGGGATATAGCTCAGTGGAATAAGCGCTTGCCTAGCAAGCGCAGGGTCCTGAGTTCGATCCCCAGTACCGCAAAAAAAAAAAAAAATACAAAGATTGAGGATGTAGCTCATTGACAAGAGTACCTGGTGGATCTGCCCCACAGTGTATAGGATGGAGTGAACTCTTCACTGAAGACAAAACTCAGAAAAACACACTGTGGAAGACCAGATATGTAACTACCACGCAAAGCAGAACCCTTGCTTTGTAGCCACAGGTCAAGTTCAGGATTCTACACTTTACAGTGGCAGAACTGTTCTATTGCAACACAACCCTTGCCAAGTCCCCTGGCCCCTGGGAAGCCTGCTGACTCCTTAAACGTGAAATTCTCCCTTCCAGGGCTGATTCATTCTTGGTGTGATTGTGTAATTCCTCAAATCATTCTGCTACCTCTTTAATCCTATTCTTTACAAGAAGAGCTTCTTCCTCTCCCCTACAGAATCACCTTACACTCCAGTCATGACTCAGAGGGACAAGCAGCAGTTAGCTGTGTTTTCATCCAGTGAAAAATCTCTTTTAAAAGAATCTAGTCTGTGTTTGATTCCTGGTACCAAAACAATAAAAGAATCTAATCTTGAACCGGGCGTGGCGGCGCATACCTGTAATCCCAGCACTCAGGAGGCTGAGGCAGGAGGATCCTTGTGAGTTTGAGACCAGGGTCTCTCTACGCAGTTCAGGCTGGCCTTAAGCTCACTTTGTAGTCCAGGCTGGTCTCAAACTCACAAGGATCCTCCTGCCTCAGCCTCCCCAGTCCTGGAATTACAAGCATGTGCCACCAGTTTTATTTTTTTTGTCCCTCTCTTGGATAGAAGCATTCTTTCCCTCGAATATATTCTGTTCTTAACCTCCCTTGTTCCTAAAATTCATTCTTCAATGTTAGAGAACACGAACTCATCCCAGATACCGTTAGGGCTGGGAGTTTCTTTCCCATATACGAAGGCCCCTTGCAGAAATGCGGTAGGCTTTAGTTTTTCCAGGTCCTAGGGGACCAGTGGGGGCTCCCTGCCCAGCCCGGGGTGGCCATGGCACAGTCCCTCTCAGCCTGGTGCCCCTCTGCCCGGAGACTTTCCCCTTCATGAGGACAGTGCTGCGGGAACATCTGAGCCTGGAGCTGGCCGGCTCTCAAAATCGCCTTGCCCAGCCTGGCCCCCGCGGCCAGGAGGAGCTGTCACAGGTCCCACATGCAGTGCATGGGAGCTCTCTGCACCCCTGGGAGCACAGCCTGTACCTTCCCCAGGCCCTGGCGGCCCCGCCACTCACCATGATGGGGACTCTTGAGGTCAGGGGCAGGAGAAGGCAAGAGGATCGGGGGAGGTCTCCCTGTGACAGACGGGAAGGAGTCCGGAGGGAGAAGCAGCGTGTTCGGCATCCTCTCGGCCCCCTTATATCCCTGCTCTGCCCGGCCTGGGCCCCTCCCCAGAGACGGGGTGGTGATTGGTTGGGTCAAAATTTCAAATCTAGCTCTGCCCAGAGCCAGGGGTGGGCAGAGTGGAGGCCCCCCCAGGTGGGGAGGGATGCAGCTTTGGAAGGGGGAAAGCCAGGAAGGGAGGTGCACTGAGAGGAGGTGACCCCTCCAGGTGAGCAACACCCTAGGGAAGTCAGGAGCCAGGTGAAGGAGAGGCAGCTGCCCCAGGGGAAAGCTCTGCCCTCCACCCGCACGCCTGTAATTCCTGCACTCGGGAGGCTGAGGCAGGAGGATCGTTGTGAGTTCGAGGCCAGCCTGGGCTACAAAGTGAGCTCAAGGCCAGCCTGAACTGCATAGGGAGACCCTGTCTCAAAAAGACAAAAGGAAAAAAAAAAGGAAAATTAAAATTTCGGGCCAGCAATATAGCTCAATGGCACAGCACTTGCCTGGCAATTGCAAAGGTCCTGAGTTCCATTCCCAGAACAAAGAAAGAAAAGAAATTTCTTAGCAAAATAATTACAGAATAACAATCCTTAATACACTGTGTACCACAATTTTAAAACAATGGCCAAAATGTTACTCAGAGTACTAGTAAGACAAAATACTCTTACAAAAAAGGAAACATAAACAGTATGTGCACACCTGTAATCCCAGCACTTGGGAGGGTGAGGCCGGATTATTGCTATGAGTTCGAGGCTGGCCTGGGCAACAAAGAGAGTTCAAGGCCAGCTTGAACTGCAAGTGAGACCCTGTCTCAAAAAGAAAAAAAAAAGGTGGGAGTGGTGAAACACACCTCTACTCCCAGCACTCGGGAGGCTGAGGCAGGAGGATCACTGCAAGTTGGAGACCAGCCTGGGCTACAAAGTGAGCTCAAGGCCAGCCTGAACTGCATAGTGAGACCCTGTCTCAAAAAGACAAAATACTCAAAAGCAAAATTCCAATACAATATGATAGGAGGTTAACAATGGTTAATGCATTGCATTTTATTCTCTTTAAATTAGTTACTCAAAGTAGGACAGATAAGCATTTAATTATCCAAACAGCTGGGTGTGGTGATGCACTCCTAGTGAATGAAAAAACACAGTCTGAAGGCAAGCATGGTGGCACATGCTTGTAATCCCAGCACTCAGGAGGCTGAGGCAGGAGGATCCTTGCGAGTTGGAGACCAGCCTGGGCTACAAAGTGAGCTCAAGGCCAGCTTGAACGGCAAAACAAGACCCTGTCTCAAAAAGACAAAAGAAAAAAAAATGGCACTGACATATCTTTTCAATGAACTGAGACTACCAGTTTCTCTCTCCTTTTGAAGTTTCCTCCCATTTTACAATATCTGTTGTACATTTTGGATGCCATGGACTCTTTCAGCTTGTCACACTAGGGAGACAATAGCTGTTTGACACATCCGCCTCTGATTTATTTCACTTATGAGTATGGCCTCTACTTGGATCCATTTACCTATAAAAGTCTCCAGTTTATCCTTCTTTCTGGCTGAGTAATACTCCACTGTATAAAAAGACCACATCTTTTTTTATCCATTCCCTGGTCCATGGGCATTTGGGTTGTTTCCCTGACCAAGCTATTACACGTTGTGGTGGTACAAACATGGGTGCATATATATCACTGTGGTGGTTTTTTTTTTTTTTTTCTTTTTTGAGACAGGGTCTCCCTATGCAGTTCAGGCTGGTCTCGAACTCGCAGTGATCCTCCTGCCTCAGCCTCCCAAGCACTGGGATTACAGGCGTGTGCCACCACGTCCAGCTACACTGTGATGTGATGTTTTTAATTCTTCTGGAAAGACACCCAGAAGGGGAATAGCTGGGTTAAGAGGAAGTTGTAATCTTAGTTTTGTGAAGAATCCCCACACTGATTTCCACAGTGCTTGCACCAGTCTACACACCCACCAACAGTGGAGAAGGGCTCCTTTTCCCACACAGCCCCTCCAGCATTTGTTATTGGTTGATTTTTGGATGGTAGCCATTCTTTCTGGGGTCAGGTGGAATCTCAGTGATGTTTGAATTTGCATCTCTCTGATGGGAGTGGTGGCTCATGCTTGTAATCCCAGCACTCGTGAGGCTGAGGCAGGAGGATCCTTGAGTTCGAGGCCAGCCTGGGGTACAAAGTGAGCACAAGGCCAGCCTGAATTGCATAGTGAGATCCTGTCTCAAAAACACCAAAAAAATGGGCTGGGGATATATCTCAGTGGCACAAGTACCTCCCTGGCAAGTGCAAGGTCCTGAGTTCAATCCTTGGTACTGCAAAAAAAAAAAAAAAAAAACCACCAAAAACAAATTTGCGTCTCTTGACCAGTGATGTTGAACATTTTTTCACATATTTATTTGCTCTTTGTATTTCTTTGTCTTAAAAGTGTGCATTCATCTCCAATGCCCATTTTTGGATTGGGGCTTTAGATTTCAGGGGCTGATTTTCTTGAGTTCTTTATACATTCTGGATAGTAAACCTTTGTCTGAGAAACAGATCACAAACATTTTTTTCCCACAGTGTAGGTTGTCTCTTCACTCTGTGGGTGGTTTCTTTTGTTGTGCAAAATCTTTCTTTTTAGTTTTGAAACTGGATTTCACTATGTAGTTCAGGCTGGTCTTAAGTTCACTTCGTAGCTCAGGCTGGTCTCGAACTTGCAACAATCTTCCCGCCTCAGCCTCTGGAGTGCTGGTATTGCAGGCCTGCAACACTAAGCCCGGTGCAAAAGCTTTTTAATAGCTGGGCGTGGTGGTGAACGCCTGCAATCCCAGCACTTGGGAGGCTGAGACAGGATGAGCACTGTGAATTCAGGACCAACTTGGGCTATAAAGTGAGTTCACGGCCAGCATAGTAAAACCCTGTCTCCAAAAGACAAAACATAAAAGCCTTTTAATAGGATGAATTCTCAGTTAATTCTTTTTGGTAGTTCTTATGCAACTGGGTTTTATTCATGAAGTATCTGCCTGCACCAAGGTCTTCAGGAGTTTTACCTATTCTATCTTTTGGAAGATGTAATGTTTCTGTCTTAGCCTGGTGTGGTGGCCCACACCTGTAATTCCAGCACTTAGAAGGCTGAGGCAAGGGGATTGTTGCATATTAAAGACCAGGCTGGGCTACACACTCAGCTCAAGGCCAGCCTGAACTGCATAGAGGGACCCTGTCTCAAAAAGACAAAAAAAAAAAAAAAAAAAAAAAGATATGGGTTCACTTTTAATCTACGACACGGGCAGACCCAGTTTTTCCAGCACCATTTATTCAAATGTCTTGCTGGGCATGGCAGCGCATGCCTACAATCCCGGCACTTGGGAGGCTGATGCAGGAGGATCGCTGAAAGTCAAAACCAGCCTGGGCTACAAAGTGAGCTCAAGGCCAGCCTGAACTGCAAAGTGAGACCCTGTCTCAAAAAGACAAAAAAAACAACAAACCAAAAAAACCCTTTATAGTTCTGATGACCTTGGTTTGGATTCTAGCTTTTACTTTTATTTCTAGCTACAGGTTCTTTTTTTTTTGTCTTTTTTGAAACAAGGTCTCGCTATGCAGTTGACTGGCCTTAAACTCACTTTGTAGTCCAGACTGACCTCGAACTCCCAAGGATTCTCCTGCCTCAGCCTCTCGAGTGCTGGGATTACAGGTGTGCACCACCACACCCAGCTATAATGATTTTTTAAGAAGTTAAAAATTTTAAACATCGTGATCCACACAATATGTTGCCCCCTGCAGGAATTTTTGGAGGAAAATCTCCTGGGTTCACAGTTCCAATTTTAACCTTTATATAAAGTTATGGGTCTCAACATTATTGAGGAGAGGCAGAAATAGCTTTTGCTTTTCAGTTGAAATTTTCCAGAACTCACCAAAAACCTTTTGAGCTACTAACAGGGAGACAAGATGCAGTCCAGGGCTCTGCCAGGTTTTACTTTATCACTTCGGGTGGGCGTTTCTCCTCAGGCTCCAGGTCCTGCATATGTGCTTCCAGGGGATTGGACAGGGTCATGTCTGAGGTCTCCATCCCTGGCAATCTGTGATGGCAGGACTTACGGGTTCTGGGGTCCATGTGAAATGTACTGTACAAAAGCCAAGGTGAAGTCGGGTATGGGGGCACGCCTGTAATCCCAGAACGTGGGAGGCTGAAACAAGAGGATCGTTGCGAGATCAAGGCCAGGCTGGGCTACAAATTGAGCTCAAGGCCAGCCTGAACTGCATAGTGAGAACCTATTTCAAAAAGACAAGAAAAAAAAAAAAAAAGCCAGCCTGGACAACATACCAAAACCTTTCAACCAGTTCAGAAATGCCGGGGCATGGTGACACACACCTATAACCCCAGCTGCTTGGGAGGCAGAAGCAAGATAATGAAAAAATGTGAAGATTGCCCTTTAGCAGACTGTATGAAAACCAACTGAGAACAGTGCTGGGGGTAGCTCCGTGGTAGACTGTTCGTCTGGGACCAATTCCCGGGCGTGTAAATAGATGATGGACAGATAGATAAGACTTCGGAGAAGGCGAAACCTTACGTCGTTTTCTGTACTCTGCCATTTTATATACCAGGACATTAGGAGTATAAAAGGGTTTGTGTTTAGTTTTAAATTACAGAGTATTAATAAGCAATGGTAGAGGGACATTTTGTGCTCATGTAGAATTTTATAATTGTTTGTTTGTTCCAGGCAGGGCCTCGCTTTTTACTCCAGGCTAGATTTGAACTTACCATCCTCTGGCCTCAGCCTCCAGAGTGCTGGGATCATAAGCGTGCACCACCATGCCTACCTAAGGGAGGTAGTATTTATTGGCTGTGAGAAATAAAGTACTGAGGCTTGAAATAATTTACTTCAAATTATTCTTCCACTCCTAAGTGGAAGAACTCAGAATAAATGCCCGTGTCCATCAGTTTCCCCTCACTGTGACCAAATACCTGAGACGACTTTTAATTCAAGGGTGTTGTCTTTCTGAGACAGGGTGCTGTTATGCAGTTCAGGTTGGCTTTGAGCTCACTCTGTAGCCCAGGCTGCTCTCAAACTTGCAATGATCCTCCTGCCTCAGCCTCCCGAGTGCTGGGATGACAGGCGGGCACCACCACTCTCGGCTTCTGAGGTGACTTTGGAGGAAAGATTTATCCTGGCTCCCTGCTGCAGTCCATGCTCGTGGGGCTCCGCTGCTAGGGACTTGGGGTGAGGCAGAGCGTCCTGATGGAGAGGCCGTGGAAGCACAGAGCTGCTAATGTCACGGAGGCCAGAAGCAGGGGATGGGGGTGGGGTAGGGAGTGGGGGGAGTGAGCCAGCGAGCAAAGGGCCAGGCAGGAGCAAGATGCACCCAGCCGAGCACACTGCCAGAGGCCCCCTTCCTGCCGGCCGTGCCCCCTGGCCGAGAGCCCTTCTGTTGAAGACTCCTCGTGGGCCCACCCGGTCCTGAAGTTACGGCCCCCGAGCCATCTGTGCACGTGGGTGCACTGGCGACCAAGCTTCCCACTCAGGAAGAGCCTTTGGGGCCACAAGCTAGCTCCCATCCGCGATGTTGCCTAAAATCCCGGCTTCCGCTTTTCCTTGCTTGGCCCGTTCCTGGCTCCAGTTCACAGGGAAAGCTCGTCCCAGGCAAGACAGTCTTTCAGGTTGTCCTGTTATGACAAGGCTACCACTGCTGTAACAGGACCAAGACGAAAAGAGCAAAAGAAAGGAATAGAAAGGAGGAGAGGGGAGGGGAGGAGAAAACCAAAGCAAACGAAAGCGAAGCGAAGCAAAGAAGAAAAAAGAAATGCAGAGAAAAGCAGAGAGAAAAAGACGGTCTGTGACTGCAGCGATTTCACAGTCTGAAGCCGATGGGTCGATGGGCACGTTCAAGCCCAAGTCTCGCTACACAGCTATATCCTGTTTTAAACACCACCCCCCCCCAGCACCAGTGCAAGTGACAAAGATGTGCACAGGACAGGTAGGGGCTGGGGATTACACGCCAGGCCCCAGTGCATGGTGGCGGAATGATTCACCGCCCAGACACAGCTCCAGCTCTTTTGGTAAGCAGCTTCAAAATGCACGCATTCCAAGTCAGTTTGTTTGTCCTTTCACTAAGTGTAAATACAGAAGACTAGGATATTATTTCCTTTGTAGCCCAGGCTGGTCTCAAAATTGCAGCGATCCTCCTGCCTCCGCCTCCTGAGTGCTGGGGAGGTGCTCTGTAATTTTCTTTTTATAGAAGAAATAATCCTTACACTCATTAACTTTCACTTACTGCTTTTTATCCCAGAAATATTCACAGCCTTTTTTTTTTTTTTTTTTTTGTCTTTTTGAGACAGGGCCTCGCTATGCGGTTGAGCTCCCTTTGCAGCCCAGGCTGGTCTCCAACCTGCAACGATTCTCCTGCCTCAGCCTCCCGAGGGCTGGGATTATAGACACGCACCACCACCCCTGGCCTCTCTGCTGAAGTGCACAGCACTGATGTTGTGACCATGGTCAGTTACTATGCAGCGAAAGCCAGAACCTGTTCTTTCTGTCTCGCGACATTGGCCCCACCATTTCTGTTTTTCTTCCTTTGTTCATGATTAGACAGCACTGCTGTGGGCTGGGGATGTAGCTCAGTGGCCCAGCGCCGGCCTTGAAAGCGCGTCAGGAGTTGGATTTCCAGGACCACCAAAAAAAAAAAAGGTGGACAGAACGGCCAACACTGTGTCAGCAGCAGGAACACCAACACACCCTTGTGGTACCGGCGGCTGAGTGAGCTAGAAATCTCAGGAAATCAGACGGGGGCCAGGCCCTCGGAGGTGCGGATGATACCTTGCAGCTATGGCGGAGGCGGACACCTAGAGCATCTGCGCCCAGACTTCCTGGGGAGGGGAGGTAGGGATTGATATTCTAAATACGCAGCCATCTCCTTGAAAAAGCTGGAAAGAGCCACTGACCAACCCCCCACAGGAAAGGCCCCTGTTCTGTATTCATGTCCCCTTGCTATGTGTCTTCCTCATTTGATCCCGATTTCAACGATTTTACCTGAACAATTATACTTGTAATCTTATTTACTTTTTTGGTGGGGGGGGCTAACAGGAATCGAACTCAGGACCTTGCGCTTGCCAAGCAGGCGCCTACGCCAGTCCCTTATAATCTCATGGGCTCACTGTTGCAGACCATTAGAACAATGGGCCGGGCCTGGTGGCTCAGACCTGTAATCCCAGCACTCAGGAGGCAGAGGCAGGATGATTGCTGGGAGTTCGAAACCAGTCTGGGCTACAAAGTGAGCTCAAAGCCAGCCTGAACTGCATAGCTAAACCCTGTCTCAAAACAAAAAACAAAAAACAAAACCCAAACCGGTCCTTTTCACTCCGTCCTTCACCACTGCTGCATCACACTTCTAGGATGCACCACTGGTATTAAGGAGCTGTCAGCAAGCCCGCCAGCCTGCCACACCCACGCCATGTGCCCCGGGCTCTCGAGAAGCCTGCTGCTTCCAACAGGGGCTTCCTTGTAGGTTCACAAGAGGGCACTCTGCCCTCCAGGAGACCCTACACACATTCAAGTTTGCCGTCTTCAGATTCTGTCCTGGGTCAAGCACCAACGCCATGTGAAGCTGTGCACTGTACGCTGTCAGCCACCCCCACCTTCTCTAAGCAGTGACTGCTGCACAGCATGTGACATTCTGCAGGTCTGGAGTAAGCAGGATTAACGAGCCCTCCCCACACAGCTAATAAAAAGCTCGCGGAGCCCATCCTGCACCTAGACGACTACAGTCTGTACTTGAGTATCTACAGGTCCTTGTCACCTATTTTAGTTCAAGTACTGACTTTTAATGTATCTGAGCCACAAAATAATTTTGTCACCACTCTTCAATACAGTTCAAAATGGAACAGACCAGGGAGCAGAGGGTTGCATATACTGGAAATGTTCAATAATCATGTGACTAGTTATCACAATGCCCGCCTGTAATCCCAACTACTTGGGAAGCTGAGGTAGGATGACAGCAAAGTTTAGGACCAAACTTTGAGAAGTTTGAGACGAGCCTGGGCTACAAAGCGAGTTCAAGGGCAGCCTGAACTGCACGGTGAAACCTTGTCTCAAAAAGACACAAAGAGAAAAAGAGGGCTTTGGAAACAGCCTAGAACCTCCTGGGTGCAGTCTGCAATAGGGACTTACCAAGACCCTGTCTCAAAATGTAAAACGAAAACAAAATTTTTAAGAGCTGATGCAGGGCCAGGGATGTAGCTCAGCAGCACAGTGCCTGAGTGGGAAGTCCAAGATCCTAAGTTCGGTTCCTGATACCAAAAAAACACAAAGTGTTGAGGATGAATTTCGCTGCAGAGGCCCTAGGTTTAATCCCCAATAAAAGAAAGGTCTGCTGGCTCATGTACCATCTCCACTGGTCTTGGCTGGATAAGGAACTTGATTCTGAAGCCGGGTTGACACTTAAAATGCAAACATTTTTATTGACAGTTTAGGCTTAAACAATTACAAAGAACGGAAAAATCAAGACAACGGAGTGTAATTTCACAGCAGAAAATACTAATACTCCTCATTGTCCTCCTCTCCCTCAATACTGTCTGCCCCAACCTCCTCATAATCCTTCTCCAGGGCAGCCATATCCTCCCGGGCCTCA
>PVLD010034960.1:0-12212 GCA_004027595.1 Dinomys branickii | reverse complement strand
CTCTCTCTTTGTGGTCAGGATTTGCCAGAAATCCTAATGAGGTCAATATTCTATTCTCTTCCTGTCTACAGACAGATCTCCTACACTTTGAACCCCATTGTTTTAAAAAAAAAATTAGTATTCTGGGTAACAGGTGAATGATTTCATTTAATATGGAGAACAACTGTTTGAGAAAGATAATGGTATCCCCATTTCATCAGTAACTCTGCAGTTCAGAGAGGTAATGACTCACCTTGGTCACACCATGAAGACAGAAAGAGGATCCACATGGTGTCAGACTCCCCACCCCTTTGCCCCTCACCACAGCACAGGTAGATAAGAGAACTGCGAGAAGGGAAGAGGTTGGTTTTAGCATAAGTCAAGGGATCGCTCTACTTGTTTCAGCTTTTCTTCATAACATCAAAGCAATGTTATCTGCAGCCAACCATACATTGATGTCTCTAAATTAACAATATAATGCTCATAAAAAAAAGAATCGACTTGAAGAAATCTGGGTGTGTCTAATAAGAAGAGACAGCAGGACCCAAAACTAAAACATCGTACAGGGTACTATCCTGTTCTCTTTTTATTTGGTGCTCATGGGTGATGCACACGGAAGTTGAGGTTTGGGATGGCTAGGGAAGGCCAAGGTAGTTACAAAGGATGATCTTTATTTACAGAAGGAGAGTGCAGTGCAGATAGGACTTTTCTAACTCAAGCAAGACCTCATTAATTTCCTGAATTGGAAGGACAGGACAACATCAACTTTACAAAATTTCTGCAAGAGGATACCTCACAGTGTACAAAAGACCAAGGAGGTAAAGTTTGATCTGCAAGAAAATTTATCTGCAGTTACATATGCATCAAAATTTCACAATATTTAGAAGTATTATCATGTACCATATTGAATTGAAATGGAAAATAAGAGACAAGGAAAAGCAAAACCAGACATATTTCTATTTCATCATAATCTCCCACTCCCCAGGTCTTGTTTCTCTACAGAAAAGATAACAAAAGATTGAGCTATATAAACAACTGTGGACCAAGGATGGGAGTGATAAAGAGCAAAATGGGAACCGAAGGGGCTGTTGATCACTTAGATGTCCTTCCAGACACACGGAAGGACACACACTTCACCTGCAAGGCAGGAGACACCACTATGCAAAACTCTTCATGGAAGGATTCTGTCATTTTCCAGTGATTCTTTAGTATCTCCCCAGTTTTATTTTCACAAAGTGTGGATTAGTATGGGTCATCCATGCTGAAAGAAAAGCAAGCAGTTATCAGATAAACTAAGGAGGTTTAACATTTGCCAAAATTAAAGTGTTAGTAATCAAGGAAAATATTCACTAAGGGTGAGAAGAGGCACAAGGAGATGCCCTCAGCTGGAAACACTGGACACAACACAAGTATAGGACACTTGAAGGCAGATGGGAAAAGGACTGGGCCATCAGAGGTGGCATTAAAACGCCAGTGGATTCAGTGGGTCTGTGGGGACTAGGGTTCTGCATCGCTAAGCAGCTGCCAGTGATGCACATGCTGCTGGTCACAGGCACCACTTGGACAAAGGTCTGCGTGGCAGCTGATATTCCCAGGCCTGAGGAGTCTGCAGGATGCTGAATATGAACAGGGGAAACTCAGGAATGTGAGAGACGACATATTCAAATGGAGAAAGTCAAATCAGAGAAAATCAAAGCTCATGAAAAGAATAGTATTTGATCTAAATGTCTGACTCTGGTAGGATATGATTTGAGCTGTCGACAAATTTAGTTTCATGAAATAAATGACACTTTTGGATATGTTAAACTGTGTCGTTCTTGAAAGGAGGGGGGAGAACCCAATGTGGTATATCTTGGCACCTTCCAAAGTCTCAGATTCTGAGACTCTGGTCTCACCATGAGCTGTCAGGGCAAACCACAGCTGTGCAGCTGCAAAAGTGCTTGCCAAAATAGAGATGGAAATGTTTCTGAAAACAGAATCTAACAACAGATACCCTCCTCTGAGGTTGGCATCGTATCTTCCTGTATATCTTGGGTGTAGCTTTTACCCGAGTAGAATTTAGACACTGGAAACCAAATGTGATAAACAGAACCAGTTTGCAGAAGAGTCAGAAAAACCACCAAGAAACAAAAACCCCGTTTGCCCAAGGAGTCATTCATTCACTGGCCTAAAGCTAATAGGAATGAGTAAAAGGGTGGTGAGCATCAGCTCTACGGTTTGAAAATAAATCAGCACCTAGTGCTTCAGTGTCCATTTTACCTGTGGCTTTCTCTAGAAATGCATTCTATTGCTTGCACTCCCACCATCCTCAGTGCCATGACACAATGGTTCACTGTGGAAAAAAAGTCACATGACTAGAAGAAGAGGGCAAATGGGACTTGTAACTGTAACGTAAGAGTCGGGTGGTCTGAGTTCTAGACTTAAGGTACCTGGATCACATCAGACTTGGATCCAGATGCTTTCAAATCTGTTTTGCCATTTATTCAAAGATGTCACTCTAGCTGTTGTAACTCTCTGTGCCTAGCATAATGGGGATATTAATAGTACTTACTCTCACAGGCTTGTGGGCAACATTTAATGATTTCATTGAAATTGATATTTGATAAGACTTTACTACTAACTGTCACTAGCTCAAGGCATACAGGAAAGTTATTTAATTAGTTCTACTACCAGGAGAATTTGAGCATGATATCTACCAAGATTCTCTCCAGACCTAAAATTCTATGAGTCTATGAATTAATGTCACTGTGATCAACAAATAAGAATTGTCCCAGGGTGGCTGAGCAATTGGGAGGTTCTTCCCAACCATCTGATAAAGCAACTGGGACTCATGTGGATGGGGCCAACCTTCCTTTCATCTTCTATTCCACAGGAACTCAATAAGCCGTGGACTCCAGGCCCTCTCCATGGGCTCCTCACCCCGAGTTTGCAGCCACACCAGTGTACCATGGTTTGCTTCATTCCCTCTGAACTGCCTTCCTTCTGATTCTCTTCACCAACCTCAACCCCAAAGTGATCCAGATTCCAACTCCTTTATAAGATTGTTCTGTGATCACCAAGCCCAGTGACCTTTCTTTTCACCAATGCAAAATTCACTAGCCATTACCCTACTCTGTCTTGTACTTTTCTAATTTTATTTTCTTTTTCTTATATTTCTGTCTTCACATTCCAATAAGATAGTAATCTCTCTGAGGCTAGGGACAAGAGCTTACTCCTCCTGCTGGCTCAGTCAAGTTTAGCATTGTTCTAACACAAAAGAATTCAATAAACAATGATTAATTCATTCATTGTAAAAATCAGTGAATTATTAAACTTAAGGTGGCAATTTGCTTACTATGGTAATAAACTTCATGCTAATATCCTTCCAGCCAACTTCTCTTCTTGTCCCCTCAAGATACATAAAAACCTGAACTGATCTGCTCCTATCTAGCAGCAGTTAAAATAGGTGGTTCCTGTGGCCAGAAAATAGATCTGGGTAGATTGTGCCAGAAAAGACTTTCACTCAGTGAGTAGGAGCATGAAAGAAACCTTTGCATCTTGTGGGTTTCCTGCCACAAAAATAGAGAGGCCAGCTCTGAAAAGGGACCCCTTTCCTACTAAGACCCCATCTACACAATTAAAGAAAGATAAGGTAATAGAATAAAAAGCACACCCCCATCCAGTACCCCTATCTCTCCTCCCCTTTGTAGGCAAACTTCTCAGAGAGACGACTGCATGTTCTGCCTCTGCTTTCTCAGCTAGAATAACTTCTTAAGCCTTTGGTATCTGACTTCTATCTGCACTGAAAGTGGTCTCCCTACTGATGCCCTAGCTACACCCACTGGAAACGTGGGTTCTCTGACCCCACAGGAGACTATTTCTATTTCCTTCTGTCTTTGGCATCTGTGTTTCCTGGCTCTTCCCCATCTTACTTTTACCCCCTGGCTGCCTCTTTTCACCCTCCTTTTTCCTAGCCGATGTGAATCTTGATGTCGCTCTGGTTCCCACCCTCTGCGATGCTCTTTTCTGTCCTCAAATGCATGCTCCCTCCTGGGGTGGCTGTGGCCTCCTGAAGGGGGAGAGCCACAAGTCTGTGTCTCCCACCCCAAGGTAGGGCCTGTGCTGTGGATAGATCCAACAGACTGCAGACAGACCACAGACACCTGAAGCTCAACATGTTCAAAGCTGAACTCAAGATCTGTACCTTCAAAATGTCTTATTCTTTTATGTAAGGCTGTAAATACTACCACCCACCTGTTCCTCAGTCAGAAACATAGTAATCTCTCTCTCTCTCTCTCTCTCTCTCTCTCTCTCTCTCTCTCTCTCTCTCTCTCTTTCTGTCTTTCTCTTCCTCTCAATCTCCCTCCCCCTCTTCTCCCTCTCTCTTTCCTTCCCTCTCTTTCTTTCTCCATTAAGATCCACATTCAGTTGATTCTACCCCCTCTTGCCTCATGAATCCAATTTCACTGCAATTTCTCCAGACAGCTTTAGCCTAATAACTGCACATGCCCCTGAAATAGTCTCTTCACCCCTAGACTCACCTACCTCCCATAGTTCTCCCTTTGCTGTGCAGTGATGCTGATAAAAGGCAGATATGACCCACGCTGATATCTTCAGTAATATCCCAAGAACTCAAGGTAAGGTCAATGTTCCTCAGTATGGCCAATGTATGATGTTAGGATCTGCCTTTTGGTACCTCTTCCCCACCCTGAGCTCCAGCTCACTAAACAGGTTTACTAAGTGATCATTTGTGATTGATAGGAGAGTTGTCTGAACAAGTGGTCAACCTCTTCGGGAAACCCCTAGTTTCATTTTCAGCATTTAAAAACAAAGCTCAGTTGTCCAGCTGGGTCCTCAATATATCACCAACATGCATCATCACAGTTCTTTTTACTTGTCCTCTCCTTGCGAAAATTTTAAAGCAAGTCACTAAACTCATAAAACTGAAATATTTTGTCATCTTCATTTGTGCCAGACACTGTATTTCTCCAGGTTAAGATCACAAATTTTGAGACCAAACTTTAAAAAAAAAAGTCTTTTTGGGAAGCTGTGGGCAGAATTCATGAGCCCGACCTTTTCCATGTTTCCAAAGGTCAGTGCTTAGTGTTAGGGTTAAGGTAACCATCAGGGTTAGGGTAGTCATTTACCCTTCTGTGTTGGGTCTGCGGTCTATGGTGGGTCTACGGTATATTAGTTTCTCAATAAATGCTTCTCAATTACTATATATAAGTCCTTCGTATCTGTTCAGCCTGTAATCCTCAAAAAAATAGAAACAATCCAGAGTAGCTCCCTTTACATAAACTGTCCCTTCCTACTACCTATGCATTTACTCATTAATTCAGCTGTACTAATACCAAAAACAGAGCTTTGCAGGAAGCCTACTAATTTAGCACTTTATCTGGAAACTCCATTTAGATGAGATTCCCAGGTTAACAACTGCTAAGGGGTTAATGTGCCTAGCTGTGACAGGACACATCCTAAGGAAAATAAAAAAGACATGGAGACACTTCACCTGTAAAACTTACCTTTTCTGAGATCTCTTGCCTAAAAATAGAAAAGAAAATAGAGAAATAGAATCAGCAAAACATTTACAATGCCAATTTTTTACATAAGGGACCCCCTCATCCTCAAAACTGTCTTTTGGAGGGCACTGCAGATTTGTTAGGTAAACCTTCAACTGTATCTAAGGGTTTTGGGGCACTGGCTTAACTTTGAACTCAAACAGTGGTAGTTACTCCAACAGAGCAGCTGTGTTAATGCCTAGGCTGCTCAGGTTCCATGCCATGCTTGGGCTGGGCATGAAGACAGACGTCTTGGCTGTACTGCCTGGTGCTCAGTCCCAAGGTGCCCATTCACATGTCTATCCCATATCTCATCGTACCTGAAGACTCTTCCCTGAGGGATTCAGCTGCTAATGCTGTAAGAAAATGTGTCATAACATCTCTCAGCATCTTCTCTGTGTGAATCCATAAGAAAATTCAACTCTGGTCTCATTATTAGGAATTGTACAACATTATTTGAGTAACTACTGTATTTTCATCTTACAAATGCCATGACTAACGTGGCTGAGTATGCTTTCCCTTTGGACTGGCTGCAGGGAAACACAGATCCAGGCCTGGCACCCTTTCCTATCATGCATACAGGACTTCTTGTCACTGGCATTTCTGTGACCTACTTAAATTTTGGTTCCGACTTATTTTTTGTGTCTCAAGTTTTTGCTTTCTTTTTCTTGCTCTTTAGCTACTTTCAATTTGCTATGTTGAATGCATACTGTAAACTGTCTTACATTCTTTTTGAAAAAAGCAAAATATGAATAAATATATTAGAGAATGACTGCAGGACTTGAGGCATAGAGGAAATCAAATCAAAACAAAACAAAACAAAAGAAGAGAGAGACAGAGTGAGTAAGCGAGTAACTCTTTGATGAGAAACACTCATTTGGGTGGCAGTATATTTCAATGTCTGTAACTCTGCCTTCTAGAATCATCCCACTGAGGTGAAGACATCTTTTTCCACCTGCAGTATGTGTGCATCTTTTGACAACTACATTTCCTCTAAGAGCCACGATTCTTCACCTGTAAAAGGGGCATAATAAACCAGGGACAGTGATGCTGTAACCCCAGCTACTCAGGAGGTTGAGGCAGGAGGATCACACGTTTAAGGCCAGCATAGGCAATCTGGCAAGACTGTTTCTAAAATGTTATGAAAGGGTTTGGAATGTAGCTCAGTGGTAAAGGGCGTGGTTTGCATGGACAAGGCTCTGTGCTCAGTCCCCAGTATAGCCCCTCTCAAAAAAAAAAATGGAGAGACAAAATAACTGTATCTTCCTTGTTGGTTGATCAAAGAAAATGTACTCAAAGAATTTAGGCCAGAGCCTAGAACTTAAAGCTCAATTTCTACGCTAATCCTTAAAAGTATTCAGATTATTATTTTAAATCTTTTCTTCCCAAATTCAGTCTACTGATGACCAAACAACACTTAGGGAGAACCAAGCATGAATTAATTTCAGTTTCCATTTGTTTATCTACATAGAAATATGGGTTTTTTTCCTTTGGGAACCACGAAACAAATAACAATAGATCAGTGGAACTCTTCCTACTGAGAGGGTTTCTTTTTGAAGAAAAGGGAACTAAGGGGGCCTGCACTCAGTTTCATGCCCCGTTCTTGCCTTGGCTGTTGGTTCAGGTGGAAAATTTTTCCAACCAAGTTTAAAAAAAGACAAAAACAATCTGAAGAATCTGAAGACTTGTGCTTTAGGACACAAATCTGGAAGGGAGTGTGATCTCTGTCTCTCACCCCTGCTGATAAGGGATTATGGATTAAACCTGAAACATCAACACCTGTTTTCTTTTTTTACAAATAGGCCCAGTGGTGATGACTAAAGAAGAACCATGATGCTAAGACCAAAACAATATGCACCTAGGTGGGTCGAGTAACGGTCAAGTTTCTGGCACTTGTTTCTTGTCTAGAAAGGAGCTACAGTCTGGAAACCAAAACTACCAGGGAAGGGCTCAAATGCTAGGTTCCGAAGATCCATTCTTTAGTTAGAGGACAGAAGGGGCCAAGGTTCAGGTCACTTCATTGGTCACCATGTTGTAATGTTCCACCTGTCTCCTTTCTTCAGCTTTCTAAACCCAACAAGCTCATAAAATTCTCCAGATAGAGGAAATACTATATATATACAGATTTATTATGTATAAATATATTTATACTATACATAATTTATAAATTTTATTTGTTATTTTTACTTTTACGCTTGCCTGTGCATAAGCTCTCTAAATTCATGATGGGAACCTAGTCGTCATTTCTAACATTGTCTCTACGGGAAAAATAATTTTCAAGATTTGTAGAACCAAATTACAACTAAGGTTTTTGGAAGGCAAAGTCAGTTACTTGAAAGGTGGAGCAGTGGTAGAAGTTTCACATACGAAGACTAACCAGTTGTTACCTGAAAGTCACCCCGATGTTCCTACACAGTCAGTGATCTCTGGGGCACCTGTTCTTGGTGGCACACAACTGTAACTACATTTAGTGCCCGTTATCTGCTTCCTGTTTGCCCCACACTGATTCTCACGGCAGGGGCATGGCAGTTTTCAAGTTATCGGTTTGAGATCTTGTACAGAAATGACTCCAAGGTAAAAAGTTTAAAAACAACCCTATGCTTTGCCTACCTGCTTACACATAAAACAGCCTTAGACAGCTAACTCCTCACTAGATACACATGACTGACTCAATTCTTTTGATCCCACAAACTTGTTATTAAAAGATAGGAACTTTTGAAATAAATCTCCTCCCTGTGAAGATGGTTTACAGCCCTACAGCACTTAAAGTTACTGGATAATACCTGCCTTGTCCCACTCGGTTATGCCGTTGTCACTCAAGGGAAGGACAGTTAGGGCTAAGTTCTCAAATCTCAATGGAAAAACTAATTCATAGTGAGAAAGCAGGGTCATTCTTTTTTTGCCTTAATGCAGTATGTAATTATGTAGTATTATATTATATGATAGTGAGATCCCATCTCCAAAGAATTTCTAATGGTAGGAGTAGAGAAATGTCAACTCCTCTGTGTTCTCAGGTTATAATAGTGGATTTCTTGCATATACATAATGTTCCCTTCTTTATCTCACTGGGTTAGTTAGAAGAAAAGTCTTCTAGCACCTTGTGTTGCTAAAGTTGGATGAAATATCAAACCACATTGGAAAGCCATTAGGGATTGGTAGATAATATTCTTGCAGTTGTCAGTGCCTATGGGCTGGGAAACTGTTAACTCCCATTTCAAGTGAACATAATCCATAGTAACTCAGTGATGGAAGGGAAATTACCATGGCAACCCATGCGTGCCACAGAAAGGTTGGCAACTATTTTGAGGTCACCCAGGGCCCCTGAACTGGAAACATGGTATCTTAAAAACTGCCTAGTATCTATAAATTTTATAGTGAGTTTGACCAAATGTGGTGGTACACCCCCAAAGCCTGCTGCAGACTGTGGGCCTGTAGCTGAGAGATTGTTCCCACTTTAGGGCATGGATACATCATGCAGGGAGGAAAGAGCAGTAATGCCATCTTCTTCCCTGGTGTTATTCTACCTGCTGTCCAGATAGTAACTACCCAAGGCAGTCCTCTTTCTTCCCTTTCCTTCTGCAGTCCAGAGTGGAGGGAAAGCACTCTGGCCTTGGTGACATCACAGAGAATACATGTGACTTTTCTCCCAAGAATAATGCAACTCACACATGTGAGGAGGCAGGCAAGTATGTGACTCTAAAGAGGATAGGTAGTGGAAAGAAGGATCTTGAAAACCTAAGTGGATTATTAGACTCACTTCCAAATCAAAGGCCTGTAGGGTCTTAGGGGACAGAGATTATGCATCCTTTTTTTCAAAATTAAGAACAAAAAACCATTAGGGTGTCTCATTTAGCTATTACTCCCCTAGCAGGTTACCTTGAAAACAATAGGTATTTTCTTCAAGGTTTGCCTAATGAAAACCAAAAGTCAGGGGCTTGTTTTAGTGTAGGTGTGTACTGACTAATTTACATGTCTCCGGGGACTGAGTTCTATAGATCGTAAAACTTGGCACCTGCTTTGGTTGAATCTATTGCACCTAATTTCCTGTGGGTTTCTTTCTTTTTTTCACTTTAAAGTTGGGTTATTTTCATATGAAGTTAAATTCACATACTCTTTTTTAGTTGTCTTGCCAAGCAGATGATAAAGGCTATCCCGGAGAATGCAGTGACCATGACTGCCACTGGGATGAAGAGAGGGTTATAGTCACCTTCCTTGATCCCTGAGAAACTTTGGTCTAATTCTGAAAGAGAAATCAACAAGGCACAAAACATGAGACTACAGCATGTTTCTTTAGTCCAGCCCATGATTCTAACTTTTTCCTTCTTATACCTCCCAACCTAGCCCTTTCAATGCCCTTTGACAGATGACAAAACTCACAAAAGGAGTCCATAGCAGAGGCCAGCCTCTCACCAATGCCTACAGAATCTCAGTCCCAGATTTGTCATCCAGGAAACTTCTGGCACCATGTCTAAAAATCCTGGTAGTAAGTGGTCATCAATGTGTTTGGCTCAATGGTCTGGCTCAATGGCTCACACTAGAAAGCATAGAGATCTGGATAGTCTAATACAACTTCAGTAAAAAGAAAAGCCAGTGGTCTGAACTGAGTAACTTGTCAGTCAAAAGAAACTAGTATTCTTTTTCCTGTATGTTTAAAAGGCAGTAGTGCAAAAATAAGCACATGTTCATATGCAAAGAATCACACTGGTCTATCAAATGATATAGTCCTACTGTGTCTCTTCATGTTCTTCACAAATTAGCAAAAGGACACCTCTGCACACCATTTTGTAAGTGTAAAAGGAGTTCATTTACATGATTTTACTGGAAAAAGAAGAAAAAAACTGCTTTGTGCTGCCTCCAGTTGAAAGAATCCACTTCCATATAGTGGCGCATGATCTAACCGATCCCTTATTCTTCATGCTGCTTTGATGAACCCTTTCAAGGTGTTTCTGTCCCCACAGTCAAAAAACACAGTGGAGGCTCAAGTTCTAGAGACTTCAGATAGAGGCACCTGTTGGTTTCATGAAAATGAGGAAACGGACACTGGCCAGGCCTTAAAGATAAATGTACGCACCTGATAAAGCTGACCACGGTCCTCCCTAAAAACCTCCCTGTGTCTCTGCTCCCCACTTTATTCCACACACACAGAGGTCAGCTTCTCTGACAACTTGTACAGATGCCACTACTTAAAGACTTTGGTTATCTATGCAAATGGCTCAGGGGTAGACACTGGCAGCTATTCTTTCATATGCTACTTCAGTGTGCATTTATTGTAGCACCTATCACCAAGTAGTCTGTCAGGTGGGAGTTCTCAACATCATGTGACATGATCCTAACACAGAGACAGCTTTGGGAGACATTGGCTTGATGCTCATTAAGAGGCATCATTTTGGGGGGGACTAGGTGGCTATTAGTAACCTTACAGAGGCATTTCAGGGAACTAACAGAAAAGTCACATTGTAGTGGAATAGAAGAAGGGATGAGAAATCCATTCTGAAGTCAGTAGAAACAGTTGTCTTAGAAGAGTTAAGATGGAAAGAGTTAATATTGAAAAAAAAGCAAATGGTTGTCATTAAAGGAGGAGGAAAAAACAAAAGCTTTAATATAAGGTAAGGCATACAAATATTTATATGCATTAGGCCACATATGTTTAACAAAATGAACCTTAAAAGTATTTCCCAGCATCTGCTAAGTTTTCAGAATATTGGAGCAAACTTACTCACTTTGACATACTGGGCTATGACTGGACCACATTCCAAATGATCCACAGGTGGTTTTCTTCTCTCCAATTAGCTTAGTTCCTTCTGAGCAACTGAAGGTACACACAGAGGAAAAGCTGAAATTGGCCAGAGGGTGACTACAGTCCATGGTCCCCAAATCAGGTGCTGTTAGAGGCTCACACTGAATCACTTCAATGAAAAAGAACAAAACACAACAACACAAAATAGTATTTCTAAGCAAAGACTCTCTCTTGACCAAGAGATTTTTAGTTGCAATTGCCTGACTTAACTATGGAACCACCTATATGAATCTAGAAATTCCTAATTGCCAGACTTTCCTTCTGATAATGCTCCCAGACATTATTTTCTTGAGAATGAAGGTGTATGTGATTGGTCATGAATGATGCCAGCAAGGTATGGGAAGCCCACAGTGGAGTGGAGGAGGCTGCTCCAGGTTACTGCCCCCACCTGGTGGCTCTCCAGTTCTGCCACAAGTGCTGGGGGCCATTGCCTGTGCCTCAAGAGCGCTCAAAATACCCTCAGGAAAGTACATGTGCAAGCAACATATTGTATCACTAGTGTAAGAATCTGAAAGTGTGAATATAAATTAGGAAGTACGAAGGGAATCTGCTCAAAAGTAAAGAGCAAATGGGATAAGGGGAAGGAGAAAAGGAAGAAAGGAACAAATATGTATGTATGTTTGTATGTATGTATGTGTGTGTGTGTGTGTGTGTATGTATGTGTGTGTGTATGTATGTATGTGTGTATGTGTGTGTGTGTATGTATGTGTGTGTGTGTATGTATGTATGTGTGTATGTATGTATGTGTGTATGTATGTATGTATGTGTGTGTATGTGTGTGTGTATGTATGTATGTGTGTATGTGTGTATGTGTGTATGTATGTATGTGTGTGTGTATGTATGTATGTGTGTATGTGTGTATGTGTGTATGTTTGTATGTATGTATGTGTGTGTGT
>PVLD010034959.1:0-12203 GCA_004027595.1 Dinomys branickii | reverse complement strand
ATACAGCATCCAGTGCAAATTCCCTACTATCTTCTCTATAATTTGGTATTTCCTTTAATGTTTTTGTGTTAACTAATGTGAAGATAACTATGTAATACAACATCCAGTGCTAATTCCCTAGTATATTCTGTATAACTTTGTATTTTCTATATTGTTTATGGCTTTTCTGGTTCATATGTCTCCATTCTTTTGTCTTTAAAATAAAATTTAAAAAAAAAGTAATATTATGGAAAAGCACATGCTACATTAGGTAATAAGTGAAATTAGAAAATTCCTACAGAAACACAAGCTACTAGAATTGATACAGAAATATAAAATCTTAATAAACCTGTAACAAATAAAGAGATTTAATAATTTTAAAACTGCCCCCAAAGAGTGAGTTCACTCTTCTTTCACTTTTTGATCAATTAGGGCCTTAATAGACTGAATGATGCCCATCTACATTGGCAAAGATAGATCTTCTTTACTCAGTCTACCAGTTCCAATGCTAATATTTTCAAAAAGCACTCTCACAGACACACCCAGAGCATAATGTTAGTTCAACCACCTGACATACCTTATCCAGTCAAGTTGATATGACATTCACTACTGTACTTCTTACAGATATTGGTGCAAAAATTTTTTAACAAAATGTTACCAAAAGGTATTCAACAATACAGAAAAGATTATATATGAAAATCAAATTATATTTATCCAAGGAGTGCAAGATTAATATGTAAAAATCAGTGTAATACACCATTATTAGAACAGAGGACAAAAATCCATGATATCAATAGTTGCAGAAAAAATGTTTGACAACACCTAGCATCTGTTTGTGATCAAACCCCCAAAAATAAAAATACAGGGGAATTTCCTTAACATAATTAAGGGAAAATACACGCACAACCAATGTTGTATTTAATGGTGAAACAAAGAATACCCCCCCGAGGAACAAAAACAAGGTAAGAGTACTTGCTCTCATCATTTCTGTGCAGTATTGTACTAGAGGTTCTAGTCAAGGTAGTTAGATGAGAAAAAAAGAAAAAAAGCTTCCATCATGGAAAGGAAGAAGTAAAGCACTTTTCATTCACAGATGGCATGGTCTTGTATATAGATAATTCTAAGAGACATGCTAAATACATAGTATCAAATTAGTTCAGCAAGTGTGCAGGAGATAAGATCAATTGCATTTCAATACACTAGCGATGCACAATCTAAAAATTAAAATAAAAAATTTTACAACAGCATGAAAAAGATTATAATTCTTAGGAAAAAAATTAACAAAAGCAGTACAGAACTTGCAAACTACAAACTAAAAAAACATGATTGAAAAGAAGATTTAAATATGTAGAAAGACATCCCACATGGGTAGATCGGAAGATGTAACATTGTTAAGATGATACATACTACCCAAATGATCTACAGATTAAATGCAGTAGCTATCAGAATCTCCACTGATTTCTTTGGAAAAATTGACAAGCTGATTCTTAGTTTCATGAGAAAATGTGGAATAGAAGAAAACCAAAGCAATCTTGACAGAACAAACTTTAAGGACTTTTAAATTTCAAAACTCACTCCAATAGTAAAAACATAACATTGTACAGTCATAAAAATACCTATGTAGGTCAATGGAATAGAAGTGAAAGTCCAGAAATACATTCTTATGTTTATGTTCAACTGATTTTTTGCTAGATTGTTAGTACAATTCAATAGGGGAGGGGATAGTTTTGTGAACAAAGGATCATAGGCAACTGGATAACCACATACAACAGAATAAAATTGGACTCCTTTCTTACAACATACACAAAAATAAACCTACATGTAAGAGGCACAACCACAAAACTTAGAAGTAAACTTATAAATAAATATTCATGACTGTAAGCAACAAAAGAAAAAAGTGGCTGGGCATGGGGCACTGTAATCCCAGCACTCGGGAGGCTGAGGCAGGAGGATTGCTGCAAGTTCAAGACCAGCCTCGCTATGAAGTGAGCTCAAGACCAGCCTGAACTACATGGCGAGAACCTGTCTCAAAAAGACAAAAAAAAAAAAAAAAAAGAAAGAAAAGAAATTGAACTACATATAAATTAAAATGTTTTCTGCTGCAAACAATGCCATTAAGAAAGAAGGAAAAAACAACTCTTCCAAAGGGAGAAATTGTACATCATTTATTAGACATGATACTTTTGTGCAGACTGTATAACGAATCTTTACAACTCTAAATAAAATGAAAATTCAATTTAAAAGTGGGAAAAAGGACTTGTTCTGCTTTTTGCTTCCTGGCTCTTATATGGTACTTTTCTTTCCTCATTTTCTTCCACTATATTTCTCCACAGGAGACAGAAAACAACAGATTTCAATGGCTAAAACCATGAGCCAAAGTACAATTTTTATTCTTAAATTCTGCATGTCAAGTATTTTGTACATGCAACAAAAACTCATCCAGTTAAGGCAATCCAGCAAGGCTGAATAGAGGAGATATCATGTCTGAGATTCTGAGGTCAATTAAAATCACAGACCATTGGAAGAAGGGGAGGGACATATATGCTATACAAAAAAATCAACTTGAAAGAAGAGACTTGTAGATCATATGCATAGGCATTTAAAAGAGGGGAAATGGTCCAGCAGGACTGGTCCATAGGGCCTCCACCTTCACCAATCATAGGAACGGCCATTTTGAGAAAGTACCAAATAGCTGGAGGGTCCCAAGCAGTGTGGCGGGGTCTAGCCTCACAGGATAGACTTGATGCATCTACATTTCATTATCCCCTCTCCAGTCTCAGAGATGGCTACAACCTGGCAGCACTTTTGCTGTGACACACCAGAGATGAGTGGCTGGGGGTGGAAGCAGCTCCCTCCTATGCTCCTAATCTTAGACACTGAGATAATATATTGGTATACTTTAGTGGACACTGGCACACTCACGCCACCACTGGAGCCTGTAGTTTATGCCACACCAACTGAAACCGGAGCTAACACTGGTCTGCTTTGAGTCTGTATTTGGCTCCTGTGGTGGGTTACCCACTGGTCAACTTTAACACCCAGCTGAACTGAATCAGCATGGATCTGGGTGTGGGAGACCCACCTGAGGATTGCTGCCAAGTGCATAAAAGAACTGCAGGGGATAATGGTGTGCTATTGATTCTCCTGGAGAAGCTTGTCACGTTGGTTTTCCTAATACACATTCACATGTTCTCATCATCAGAGGAGCTTGGGTCCTGGATGTCACTGAGAATGCCTGCAGTTCTCTTTGTGGGAGCTCTGGTCCTTACCTTGAGCACTGCTTCCTGGCTCCAGTGCAGATCCCTCACCCTGCTGGTGCAGACTTTCTAGCTTCCACCACTGACCTTTGGGGCTTCTCATTGTAGATGCTTGATACAGACTTGCATGAGACATTGCCATGGGCTCTGGCTCTTCAGTTTGCCTCATGGAGGACATTGCCATGGGATCCAGGCCCTCAGCTGGATTCTTTGGGTCCCTAGTGAATGAACAGATCTCTTGCACTCTTCTGCATTTGACTTTTTGGGTGAATTTTATAAAATAATCCTATAAATTATGTGTTCTCTATTAAATCAATTCCCTTGCAAACCTTGACTACAATAGCACCCCAGGATCAATTGAGCCTATAATCAGCTTTCACTGCACTGCCCTAATCCTAGACCTGCCAAAGACTGACTGACCTATGTGTTTTTGTTGTTGTTGTTCTGCTATTTTAACTGTTTTTTTGTGTTAATTTTATTGGTATATTTTAGATATACATAGTGATCACATTTGTCATAGGGAATTTATACCTGTAGATAATGTATTTTGATTCTTTTTGTCCCAATTCTCTCACTTTAACCATTCTTTCCCTCCTTATTTACAAAAGTTTTGTTTCCATTTTTTCCTTCCCTTTTTTTCTTTTTCCTTTCCTCCCTCCCTTGTTCCCCTTCCTATTTGAACATTTTTATGCCATTTCCCAATACCTATTACATTTTGGTCCTTATTTACACTTTTATTTTCTCACACCAGAGAAATCATTCAATATTTAAACATGTGTCCAATTTATTTCGCTTAAGTGTATGCTCTCAAGTTGCAACCTTTTACCTATTAATGCCTCACGTTTATCCTTTCTAGCAAAGTAATAATCCATTGTATAAAAATATCATATTTTCTTTGCCCATTCCTCCGTTGATAGGTATTTTGGCTATTTACAAGACGTAGCCATTATACATTGAGCTTTATAAATATGGATGTCCATAAATTGTTGTGGTATGATGCTTTTAATTCTTTCAGGAAGATACCAAGAAGGGGAATGGCAGGAACTTCTAGTTTTAGTTCTTTTCAGGAATCTCCGTGCACAGATTTTTCAGGAATTTCCACAATAGTTGCACCAGTCTACACTCCCATCAACAGTGGAGATGGGATCCTTTTTCTGCACCATCCTTTCAGCATTTGTTATTGGTTGATTTCTTGAAAATAACCATTCTTTCTAGGGTGAAATGAAATTTCAGTGTTGTTTTAATTATTATCTCTCAAGTTACCAGTGATGTTAAAGTTTTTAAAATATATTTATTTGTCAAAGTACTTCATCTGAGAAATGTTTATTCATTTCAGATGCACATTTTTGGATTGGGTCTTTAAATTTGGGAGATGTAATTTTTTTAGCTTATTACATATTCTAGATGTTGGTCCTTTGTCTGAGGAACAGTTGGAAAAAATTTTTTTCCCACTTTCTGGGTTATCTCTTCACTCCCTTGGTTGTTTCTTTTGCAAAATCCCTTTAATGAGATCCCAGTTGTTGATTCTTTATATTATTTCCTGAGTGGTCAGGGTTTTCTTCATAAAGTCTTTGCCTACAATAATGTATTCAAGAGTTCTACCTATTCTACTTTTCAGCAGATTTGGGGTTTATGTTTTAATGTTTAGATCTTTGAACCATTTTGATTTCAGTTTAGTGCATGGTGAGAAATATGGGTCTAGTTTTAATCTTTGGCATGTGGAGATCCAGTTTTATCAGCACCATTTATTAAAGAGGCTATCTTATTTTTAGGGAAGGTGTTTGGTCCCTTTGTCAAAGATCAGGTGGCTGAGTGTATTTGGAGTTGTTTCTGTATCTCCTAATCTGTTTCATTGATCTTAAGTTCTCTTTTTTAACCAGTACCATGCTGTTTTTATCATGATAGCTTTATCATATGAGTTCAAGTCAGGGACTTCTAGGAAGATGGCGGCGTGGTGAACAACAGAAAAAGAGCCTGTCCAAGATCTGTTGTCCAGATGCTGGGATATGCCAAAGTGAAGAGGAGGAGGAGGGAAGTAGGTCCCTGGGACTCAGGAAAGATCTGAAGTAAGAGTTGAACCCTACAGGGAGAGTGAAGAGAGAGACATCAACCAAGAAGCAGTAGGTAGCAAGTGGTGCTTTCTCCCTGAACTCGCTGTGTGGGAGGAGCGACTTGAACCTTCAGACATACAGTGACTACTGGCAACCCTAGAGACCTCCACAGAGGAACACATGAGTGGAACAGAGCAGTGCATGCAGAAGAATCCAGTGGTCAGTGAGTTGTTTGGGTTCAGATGTACCTTACGAGAGGGTGATTGGCTGGCAGCCATCCTGGAAATGGGCCAAGCTTGGAACTCAGAGCACCTATGAGTTGGCTCCTTCTATTGACACTCAGTGTTAGGTAGAGGCTGCCAAGTTCAAGTCAATAAGAGGTCAAGGAGTTGAGTTCAAGCCAGCAGGAGGCACACAGACTGTTACAGGCTGAATAAATTGTGTTCCAGGCTTACAGCCAGAAACCAGCCTGAACTTAAGTGGAACTAAAGGTTCAGGCTTGCTGGGACTATCTAGTACTCTACCATAAAGTGATAGCTGGGTTTCCAGGATTAATCAACACAGATCTGAACTCTGCTCACTTTGTCTACCAGTGGCAGCAGAGACACAGCTTGAAGTAGATTTTTTTTTTCCTTTTTTATTCTTTTCTTCTTTTTTGTTTTTGTTTTGTTCATGGAACATAGATTTTTCCAGACCATTGCCCACATACGGAGCTCATAAAAATAGCCTGACACCAGGAAGAGACCTGACTCCAGTGGGACAGATTTGTGTTTTGGCCTGCATTACCACCACCTGTGGCACAGGTTTGGGTATACCCTGGGACTATGTCCTGGCACCTGTGAAATTCAGCTGCAACCTGGGTTGGTGGCCAAGGGTCTGCCTTCACCAACCCTATATCCAAAACCACAGGCAATATAATATGTAGCAAGACTCTGTTCATTGAGGGTAAGACAGGGTAATAAGCACATGACTTTGCCCTGTAACTTGGTGCTAAGCTGGTGACTCCTAACCCTAGAAAGATCCTAGCAATCTCCATCTCCAAACCTGGCTATGGACAAAGCATTACTCCTGGTGCTAAGAAAAGACATGCAGCCCCAGTGTATTGGATTTCTATTGTAGCCAGCATTACCTGTGGCTGACCGAACAGACTTAAATCAATGGAAAAGGACAGTCTGGGAGAAGACATACATATACATCCAGCTGGTTTCCACAAAGTTTGTAATAACTCACACTGCAGAAAGAAAAACTTTTTCAATAAGTGGTTTGGCAGAACTGCATATTCACATACAGAAAAATCTAACTAGAGCCCCTATCCCTTAACAGTAAGAAAAATCAACTCAATGCCTAAATATAAGACATATGTAAAAGTATGAAATGACAAGAAGAAAACTTAGAAGAAATGTTTCAGAATACTAGAATGCACAAGAATGTTTGGGACAAACCCCCTACCAAAGCACAAGAAACAAAAGCAAAAATAGACAAATGGGATTATGTGAATTAGAAAGTTTCCACGAAGTCAAGGAAATCAATCAAAAGAGTGAAGAGACAACCTAAAGTGCAGGAGAAAATATTTGCAAGTACTACTGTGGATGAGGCATTGATATCCAGAATATAGATAGAATTCAAAAACTTAATGACCAAAAGGTGATTAAAATATGGGCAATAGACCCAAATAGCCATTTTTGAAAAGAATATATACAAATGGCCAGTAGACATATGAAAAATGCTGGGCATCACTACTCACCAAGGAAACGCAACTCAAAATTACAATAAGATGTCACCTCACCCCATAAGACTATTAACAAAAAGAAAAAAAATAACAAACAAGTACTGGTGAGCATATAGAGGAAAGGAATCCCTTGACACTGTGGGAATGTAAATCAGTATAGCCATTATGGAAAACAGTGTGCAAGTTCCTAAAAATATAAGAAACTGAACTACTATATGATTCGGCAATCCCACTACTAGATATATAATCAAAGGAAATAAAATCAGCATATATTTTTAAAAGGCCAAAACCTCAGGACTTCTGGGAAGATGGCAGAGTGGTGAGTGCCAGAGAAAGAGCCTGAGATTTGGTGACAAAACACAGGAATATAGCAACATGAGGAAGACAAGATGGAAGGAAGTGGTCCCTGGGATGCAGGAAGGATCTGAAGCAAGAATTGAAGCCCATGGATTTAGTGAAGAGAGAAACTTCAAGGAAGAAAGAAGAGGAGGCAGGCAGCGCTTTTTCCCTGAGCCTAGACTCACTGCAGGGGAGGGACAGCTTGAAACCGTGACACACAGTGACTACTAGTGATCCCAGAGCCCTCCATGGAGAGGCACACCAGTGGTGCAGAGCAGTGGGTACAGTGAACAGTGGCGACTGGTGAGCTGTCCTGTAAGGACATGCCTCAAGAGAGGGAGATTGGCCAGAGGCCATCTTGGAGAGAGGCCAACAGAGTTTGGGACTCAGAGGAGCTGCTAGCTCCACCTAGTGGCTCCCAACCAAGTTCAAGCATAGGTCTGGTTCCAGTCTTGTAGCATGAGGCCAGCCTGAACTTCAGTGGAAATAGGGGTGCAGGTTCACTGGGATCGTCCTCTACCTAGTCATGGAGGTGCTGCCGGCTTTCTGGGATTCACTGATACAGATCTGGACTCTTTCCACATGGTCTATCAGTGGCAGAAGACACAAACCTTGAAGTGGACATTTTTTATTTATTCTTATTTTTTTCTTTATTTTCTTTCTCTTATTTTTATTGCTGTTTTTCTTCATTTTTTTGTTCTAGTTTTTATATGAATGTGAACGTGGTTTCTAGTTTTGTTGTTGTTGTTGTGTTCTTGTTTTTATTTCTTCCTTCTCTCTTTCCCTCCTGTCTTCTCCATCAGTTATCCAAAGTTTATGTGATCCCCCTTTGTCCTCCAGCCTTGCTTCTAATTTCTTCTCTTTTTTTTTGATTTTTCTACTTTAATCCCTTTTATTTTTTTATTTTCAAAGATAAAGAATGAAGACACATTAACAAACAAACAGACATAAATAAAACAACACCTAAACAATAGAAACAATACAGAGTTTCAGACAAGGTAATAGAAAATGAACAGTAGATATGGTATTACACATTGTTATCTTCAAATTGGTTACTCAGTTAAACAAATATAGGCATTTAAGGTTGATCAAACAATTAAATATTAACTGTTCCTTTCAATAAAGTAAGAGAAGTCAGTAGGATAACTCTCTCAGTTACTGTGTGTGTATGTGCATGTGTGTGTGTGTGTGTGTGTGTGTAGATATTTTTCCCTTCTTTTTCTCATTTTCCTCTTCCCAGTTGTTCCCTCCCTTTGAACAGTTTCCCTTTCACAATATCTATTATACCTTTCAGATTTTATTTACTCTTTCAGATTCCTACACTAGTGAGACAATATGGTATTTACACATATGGTTCTGATTTATTTCACTTATGAGTATGGACTCTATTTGCATCCATTTACCTATGAAAGCCTCAAGTTTATCTTTCTTTAGAGCTGACTAATATTCCATTACCTAATGCCTTTGAAACTTTCTCCCCAAGTGTGAAATGCCATATTGAGGGTTTACTTACTGCACATAATTTTCTAGCTCATTTTAGAGTTTGCTATATAAACATAAATCTAGTTCATACAATTAAAAGTGGCAAATTAATAGTTACCACAGTTTGTTATTTTCTCGGCTGTGTTTGGTGCTCTTGTTATTGCTGATTGTATCAGTTTAACCAAAGTCACATAATTGTTCTAACCAGTTGTTCTTCCTGGTATACCAAGACTGAGATCACCTAAAGGTCATAAAAAATACTATAGGCCAGTGCCAAACAACCAGGAGCAGGGCCAAGTAGGTAGCAACTTCTCATTCTCAATAAATTAAAAATGTAAGCAGACTCAAAACCCAAGATCCAACTACACCTGGAAGACACTTCAGAGAAGTAGATATTTCCTACATGTTCTAAGTACTAGCAATAAAACTACTCACCACAATTTATAAACATCAACCCAGGAACTAAAAAAGAAATGAAAATTTAAACAAGATAAAACCCCAGATGTCCAGCTCATCAAAGGCAAGCAAAGAGGGCAATGAGATGGAAAAATCTGAAAGCCACACACCAGTACTCTCTGAAGTGGTAACTGTGTAAGTAACTAAGCAGATGAAAGAGACTCTAGAAAGAATCAAATCAGAAATAATTTCTCAGATAACTACAGAGATGCTGACAATAATGAAAGATATGCTTAATGACTCTAGAACAGATATAGATTAAAAATAAAGATTAGGAAAATGGTGGAAAGTATGAATGCCCAACATAAGAAAGAAATGTAATCCACAAAACAGATTCAAACAGATTTCCAGGAGATTAAAAATTCCATGGAAAGTATACAGAGCAGCCGGGTGTGGTGGCACACACTTGTAATCACAGCACTTGGGAGGCTGAGGCAGAAGGATCTTTGTGAGTTCAAGGGCAGTCTGGGCAACAGAGTGAGTTTAAGGCCAGCCTGAACTGCATAGTGGGATCTTGTCTCAAAAAGACAAAAAGAAAGAAATAAAGAAAGTATATGCAGAAAAATGAGCCAAGGCGAGAACAGAATCTCAAATACACAAGATAGGATTGTGCTTATTGATCATGAAAAGAAAGATTGCTTAAAAAGAGGAAGGGATCATGAAAAATCACTCTAGCAGTTACTAGATGATTCAAGGAAGAGTAACATAAGATTGACTGGAGTCAATGAAAAAGTAGATAGCACAAATGACTTAAAAAAAAATAAAAACTTCTTCACAGAAGCCAGGGCAGAAAACTTCACAAGCAGGGAAAAAAGAATTTGACATACAGATAATTAAGACATAGATAATTAAGACATATAGATCTGCAAATATGCATGATAAAAAATCCACAGCAAGGCATATAATAGTCAGGGTTCTAGAAATCCAGCACAAGAATAGAATCCTTTAAAATGTTACAGAAAATAAACAAACCAGCTATAAAGGAAAGCCCATCAGAATCATGGCAGACTTCTCAACGAAAGGTGAAAGAGAAATTGGAATGACATATTTCAAAGCCTTAAAGAAAACAACCTCCAACCCAGGTTGATGGACCCCCAAAAATTGCCTTTCAAAACTGAAGGAGAAATAAGATACTTCCATGAAAAAGAACAATTGAGTAAATTTCTGAACGCAAACCTAACACTCAAAAATGTTCCGAAGGACACTCTAGAAAGAGATAACAAGGATTATAACTACATGAACTACAACAGAGTAAATTCACTGGGCAAGGCAAACAGTTAAACAGAGGGGGAAAAGGCAGACAACAACAAGAAAATAACACAAGGATTAATCAATACATATTAGTTACAATCAACAACCTTAATGTTCTTAATTCATGAATCAAAAGAAATAGATTGGAAGAATGAATCAAAAAGCAACAAAAAAATGCTGCATGCAAGAAACACATTTAATTCAAAAATAAATTTAGAAACTGAAAATTAAAGAATGGAAGATAATACTCCATGCAATGGCAACCTGGAAAAAGGAGGGCTAGTTATTCTATTAGCAGGCAAAGTATATTTCAAGTCAAGACGGAGTAAGAGAGACAAATAAGGTCACTACATCCTTGTGAAGGGAATAACCTGAGGAAGAGACAATAAACATTCACCAAATAATATATATTCACCAATATATTATAGTATATATTTGACAATAATATATATTCACCAAATGCCAGTGTAGCCAACTAAAAAGCAAATAATAATGGACATGAAAACTCAAATAAGCAGTAATACAATTGTAATGCGGGACCTCAATATCCCACTGTCACAAATAGATAAATTAGACAAAGAAAATCAAGGATGAAATATCGACTTGAAAGAAACTCTAGAACAAATGGACCTAGAAGATACCTACAGAGTGTTCCAGATCAGAGTATCAGAATATACATTCTTCTCAGCTGCCCATGGGAATTTCTCCAAAATAGATAGAATAAAAGCTCATAGAACACGCTTCGGTAAATGTAAAGAAATTGAAATGATTGCATGCATATAATCATATCGCAATGTAATGAAACTGGAACACAAGAAATAAAACCTTAAAAAATCATGAATATATGCAAATTAAATAACATGCTCCTGAACAACCAATGGGTCACGGACCAAATTTAAGAAGTTAGACAGTTTATACAATTAAATGATAATGCCAGTGCAACACAGAGGAATATATGGGACACAATGAAAGCATTCATGTAAGGAAAATTTATACACATGAATACTTAAATAAGTGAAACAGAGTGAACTCAAAAACAAATTAATGTTGAATGTCTCACTTCTAGAAAAAGATGGGCAAGTGAAGCCAATCATTCTAGGTGAGCCAAGATAAACAAGAGGGCAGGAACTCCATCAGCGGACCAGGAAACAATCAAGTCCCCTCGCGCTGCGACTGGACCTGACACACCCAGTAAAGAGAGCGGTCCGGAGCCTTCAGGCAGCAGTCCCCCCTGGAGCGCCCCCACCCGGATGTGCCCCAGATCCACCGGCACACGTGGAAGAGCTGTGGCACACAAGACGATGGTGTCAGCCCCCGCCAAGGGAGGCCGCAGTGCAAGCACCAGCAACAGGGCCTGGGGCCTCAGGTCCACCCGCGGAAGAGCAAGTGCAATCCCACGCAGGATTAGCCTTGAATCCCGAGCCCAAAGAGTTCCAAGATGCGGTGGTCACCTCAGGCGTGGGCAGCAGTCTGTGAACCACAACTGAGGTGGCCCTCGACATGGCACTCCCGCCCTTTGGGGTGCTGGAGTCAATAAAAGCTACCTCCTCTCAAGCTCTGGATGTGTCTTCTCTCTGGGGGAGGGGAGGAAGGAAGGACAGAAAGATACAGCGTGACGGGGTGGGAGAAGGTCAGACTGCGGGATCCTCCACATTTTGT